>JBBMOI010000015.1:9997500-10100000 GCA_038088405.1 Porites divaricata | reverse complement strand
ACACAATGTTGGAAGAGAGTTCCGGCGGCCCGCAATTTTAATTTCTGGTCACACAGGTCACAATCAACCCTGACCAGCCTCTTAGTAATATGAGTTTTGACGCTATTAAAGTCAAGCAAACATCATTATAATGTGTCTTTTCTTTTTGTATTCCCCCTCCCTCCTAGGTTACCCTAACTTACGAGTCTTCTTCTTATTGTGGTGGTATAGGGTTTAGTTTTGCCAGCATATTCCGCACCTTTATTAATTGCAGCCGGAGAATTTCCATTTCTATTCCACGCTTCTTCCCCTTGGGTGGCATTCTCAAAGAGAAGCTCACTTTCCCTCTCGGATTACCGGGGCTGAGTTTGCCATCCCTTGGGACCTTATACCTTCCACTCTTTTTTCTCTTTTCATCCTAGTTTGCGAACCCTTTCTTTCATGACTAGGGCAAATGTCCTAGTTTCAAGCCGGAAACAGTTACTACGAATGAATTGCAGTGGATAGACATCAATGGGTCTGTTATTGTTGGGGCCCAGGAGAGGGCAAACAATGCCCATATCCCTGTTGAGGACATCACCCTAGTGTTACAAGGAAGTATTTAAAGGAGGCTCAGGTCTACGAAGGACAAAACGCTACACAGCTTCCGTTTGGGCTCAGCTATAACTTTGGCTCTATCTGGCTCTAAGTTGGCGGACATAATGTCTCATGTTGGATGGAATAACAAAGAAAACACTCTTTACTACATGAATCTAGCAGAGGTGCTTCGTGTGGGCACTCCCTCTCTGTTTTGTTATCCGCAGATTCTTCTGCCGCGTCAGCCCTGACAGGGAAGTACATGGAAGTTAACCGTCTCAAAAACTTTGTGTCCGCTTTTCCACCCACTCCCAACGTTAATACTTAGTCTCGTTAACACATTTTGGGAGTTTTAGAATGGGGTGCCTTGAGTTTGGGGATGCTGAGGATGGGAATGCCTGGTGGTCTAGTGATTAAGGAACTTTAGGGCACTCTTTCAACCAAAGAGACTGTCGGTGCCCAATCTCAATACAGCGTGAGAGAGAGAACGCTAAGAATAAAGTACTTTTTCTAGAGCAAGTAATTTGATATTTTTAAAACCTGGTGTTATATAGCTGAAATTTTTCCCTTTGCCGTTATATGATAACAGTGCATTGTTACCCATGAATATTGACCCCCTTAGTGATTTTCATAAATTTTTTGACATAGACGTCTTTCTTGGGGAGCTATATAACAAATCAGTGAGTGAATATTTTTTTAGCCAATCCATTTTTGCGGATTCATTTAATGACATTCGCAGTTAGGTAATAAGTTTCATTAAGATCATCTTCATTGCCTAAAATAGGTCTCCGTTACTGGATATGGTTTCAATGTCAGCTAGCCTCCCCCGCAGACATTCTTAGTGGTTCGTCACGCAATCATTCCTCTCCCCACGAACGACGTTCGTGGGGAGAGGAATGATTGCGTGACGAACCACTAAGAATGTCTGCGGGGGAGGCTAAATGTCAGCTAGCTTTAAAAAAAGTAAAGTTATTCTCGAAATACAGCTTTCTCTGCAGGCACCAGATTTTTAACGTGAGGGGGTGTGTTGAGCAAACTGACTGGTAACAACGTTACTTAAAGTTGACCTAGTCATTAAAAAACGTTTACTCGCCTTGCAGCCTCAAATTGTAGAGTTCGATGAGTCGTGGTACAAACATGGAACATTTATAACTTTCCACGTTGATTCTGTGTGTACTTTTTGACAATATGCCAAGTACTGAAGATGGAATTAAAAGTTACGAAGAGTCGCTGAAGAGTCAGTGCGAACATTCTTGAATGTGAGCCTAAGCAAGCGTTACATTTTATTTCTTTTAGAACACAGAGGCACCACTAGAATCGAAACTGATTGCAGTGATACTAATGATATAGACTGTGGTAACAGAAAAGATGACAAACAGGTAGAGGGGCAACTTCAAATGACACAAGCAAGCGACGAAGAGGTTTCAAAGAAACCAGCAATCACCAAGTAAGACTTCGTGCATTAAAAGCATTGTGTTTACATTTTAGTCCAGTTTTGATGAGTGTTGGTAAGAGAGAATAAGCTAAGAGAACGAATCCCAGTGCCCCATGATAATTATTTGATATCTATTTAAAGTTCACGCGCGTGCGGCGAAGATTATGTTTGTACGCTGATTCCGTGACCCACGTGGTCTACTTTCAGGTGAACGTGACACGTTTCGGCGGCAACCATTTGAAGTTTGACAGCCGTTACAGTATTAAAAATTGGTGCGCTAAAGGTTTAAGTCGTAGACATGTTTTTGATCCGCGTGTTCTGCTCATTGTTTAGGAATGAGTTTCATTTAGAACGGATTGTAGTATTGGATTCAAAAGTTGTCACGCGCTAGAAATGCAACACCTTTAATAAGCGGATGGCTTCAGTTGTTTAAGCAAATGTGCAAGATATTTCTATCTCTTTTTCCAGGAATATTTCTCAGTCAGAAACAGCACACTTGCTTTTAAGAATTATTCTAGAGAGTTTCAAACTGCATTACTTCCTCTTAACGTCTAATACTTGCAGTGAGTATTCCGCTGCACGAACACAAATCCTGTCATATGCTTCAATCTGTTAAACATTCGCTAACCTGGATGCCAGAGACTTTGGTTTCCGCTTTCGGTAATTTTTTACGGTGAGCGGTGCTTTGCGTGATCGGCAGTGATATGAATTAACCGCCAAGTTTAAAATTTCATGACGCCACTCCAACCGACCAATAAGGTGGCGTCCTTAAAATAACCACTCGGTATGACACAGATCAAAGCTAAGAATAGATTTCAAATAATTTTCATGGGAAGAGGGTCATGTTTGGGGGATTCGATCCCTTAGCTCATTCTCTCTTGGTGTTTGGAGTACAGGCTGGCGAAAGCTAGATCGCGTATGCCAGAGCAGCCTGCGTCAACTGTTTTTGAGTTTAATGTAATTGTACAGATTACGTTCTGCAAATAGTATTTTCTGAATCGTTTGAACCACAAACCATTGTAGCTATTTACAAAAGAAATTTTATTTGACTAGAGGATAGAAAAAACTAGTTCATTCAGCGCATAGTTTTGGAAGGCGACATCGACCATTTTTGGATTTGTAGTTACTTAGTTACAAATGTAATTTAAATCGTCTGGAGAATGTCACGCTAACGAACGAGGAATATTTTGGAGAAAGCATGTTCAGAGGTAAAGAAAAGTACCTTTTCCAACCAAAAGAGGAGTTAATTTCTAAGTTAAAACGCCCAGTTTTAGGCTATTTTGCGGTTTTTGTTATCCGAACGATCCGGGAGCCAATCCCGGAACCAAATTGGTTTCTACTTGTTATGTGGTTTTTGTTTGCGTGGTCTAGCCCAGCTCTTGTCGAACTCATTTCTTTTTCAGTTCGAGCGATCATTCTTCACTCTCATCTATAACCGCAGTTCAATATGAATTATTTCATATATTTCTCATCAAATAGAAATTAATTAGCCATGCAAACAGCATTTTCATTTGTTTTTTAATAACACTGCAAACAATTTTGCAGTACAGGATAACAATTCAATTTGACATCAGCTAAGTTGAAAGAAGGTAAAATGGCCAATGTTAAGGTGTTTCGGTGCAGTTTCTCGGAGACCATACTGCAGTTTTTCAATTGCCTTAAAAGTGATTGTATCCTTATCTGATCGCCACAAAATTTTCACCAGTGATTGACTATGAATTGTAGTTTTTCAAAATGCAGTTTTTAGTAAAATCGATGTTACTATGCCAACAATAAACAAAAAACTTTTAAATCGATTAAATCCGAATTTCGCGCGATCTAGACCTGCTACTTAAAAGCCGACACCAGGAACTTTAAGTGCGGCGTTTACCAAATAACCTCCGTGAGAAATAAAAAATTCTGTATATTTGAATTCAAATAAAACAGAAATATATTTCAAGCCTTATATTTTCAATAGCCGTAATAAAATATCTGATACAAAAGTTCTAAATAACTGAAATTAATCATAAGTAGGGTCAGAAGGCTGCTTAATATCATATTTCGATGCGTGGAAATTTTGGTTCATTTCCTTTCTTGCGATCCTGAAACCTAACATGTTCTCACCACCTGTCTAAGTGCAACTTTATTCTAAATTTTGACTCTTAGAGCTTTTCTGTATTTCTCTAAAACGGCTAGAAAGAATTCTTTTTAAGGCTTATCACATAATCTTTATGATGTATACAGGGTGTCCCAAAAGTTTGTTCCTCTAATTTCATGCACTATTATAGCTTTTGATCAAAACTTTATTTTTACATGAAATTTATAGAAGATGTTTATTTCTCTATCAAGTACATGTATTCAGAATTTCAGTAACTGGCATGCTTTTTTTGTTTTTTTTTATCACATTCTGTAGCCGTTGCGGCATGAAGTGGGAAACAGCGTGTAGACCCACATTTGATCCATTTTGAGCTTTTTTCTCACCTGGTGGGCAGGGTCTAGTTCAACCCCCAAACAATATTTTTTTAGTTCAGGCAGCTGAAAAAAAAATATACTTTAGGCATTCATCCAAAAAAGATCATCATCCCGGCCCCCTTCGACAGCAAGGCTTTTGTACTTCTTTACAAATTTGAAACGAGCTGGGCGTTAATTGGCAGAATAAGCAGAGGCTTTTTTGCCATCTCAGGGGCCTCTAATTTTAAACATTTTAAGAGTGATTTTCTGTAAAATTCGAACTTCGGTACCTCATCGATTTGGCTGATTTTGGCATGTATTCTTAGAATGGTGTCCTAAATACTGAATGCATATTCTAAGGTTCGAATTCTCTTTGGTTTCAAAGATACAGGAATGACAGTTTTGACGAGGCCTCGAGGGGCCGCCATGTTGGTGAACTGAAAGGGGTTTGCTATAATTAATTCTAGCCTTATCATTGAAATAACTTAATCGTGACTCATACAGTCCCAAAGAACTATCCTTCGTCCTTTCATTTACCTACTCTTATCTGAAAATGGTTAAGCCTGAGCTACGAACGGCTATAACTTCTCACGGCACTTTTTCGGTACTTAAACACAAATTTCGCAGAAATTGTAAGGTCAATTTCACCCATGCCACATCGATTTAGACTAAGCCATTTTAACTAAACATAGTTTGTTTATAGATAAGTTAGACTGCTGAATAAAATAATTGGGCAAATGTAATGTAGCAGAACTATAATTGCATGAATGCGCAATGGTTCAGCCATTTGGCCGCTAAAACTTCCAAATGAAATTCGGTGAATATTTGAAAAGAAAATTCTTGAAAATTGACCGTGCCTCTTAAAGCCTATCTATCGCTTAAAAAACCCTCATTTGTAATGTAAAAAGATGATCTTTCGTTTCTGATCTTGCGAAGAGCTTGAAATATGCGCTAAAATGAAAATTATACATTTTGTTGCACACAGTACAAGCTCAAGTTCGCTCTTCGATTTGCCAGACCAATCGGGAGCCGCTCGCGTGCACAGTTACAATTTTCTCTGTAGTATTTCGCTGTATAGAGTACGGTGGCCCAGAAGGGTCACACATGCAATTTAAAAATGTTGCTGCAAATTAAAAATAGTACATGCAAATTAAAAATTGTACATGCAAACTAAAAATATTGCCTGCAAATTAAATATAGTACATGCAAACTAAAAATTGTGCTGCAAATTGAAAATAGAAAACATATCGATGCAAATTAAAAATGAAAAGTCCTGCGCGCGCAGTATGAGTGATGAGGACCTGGTCCGAACCGTGTAACCTGGCCTTACAGCCGTCGGCCCATTCATGTTTCATGTTTGTAATATTTTTAGTTTGCCTGTACAATTTGTAATTTGCATGTCCTATTTTTAATTTGCAGCAACATTTTTAATTTGCATGTGGGCCACCGTAGTATACGATAATATATAGATTTAGCCAGGGCTAAAAGCGAAGCTCCCATTAATAAATTTATTATTTAAATCAAACAATAAACTTGTAATCCACAAATCAGTTAACTTAAGGGGAAATTATTTTTGGAAAGGCTAAGTGATTTTAGAGTGAAACATCTTACATCGAGTTGGCCTATAACGTATATAACGTATATAATTAATCTGTCCATCAAGCAAAGAACTTTTCCTGATATTAATCTAAAAATCGCTAAAGTGATTCCTATCTTTAAACAGAGATCCCGTTCCATGACTGTGTGATAATTATAGACCAATATCAGTTCTTCTAGTATTAAGTAAAGTTTTTTGAAAAATGTATTTATAATCAACTTATATCTTATTTTTTGTCTGAAAATATGATAATACTCATACTCAATATGGATTTAAGCCAGGCAGTACCACTGTGGACTGTCTTGTTGATCTCATTGAAGAAATCTCTACGTACTGTCTAGATCAAGGAGATTATGCTGTATCAATATTTTTAGATTTGAGTAAAGCATTTGATACCGTCAATCATTCTATTTTATTATCAAAGCTATTGTCCTATGGCATTCAAAAACCTCATATCGACTGGTTCAAATCGTATCTTAATAAAAGAAAGCAGAGAGTTTTTGTAAATGGTAACATTTCTGACACCATGCCAATTACTTCTGGTGTACCCAAAGGATCAATTATAAACGACTTTACTCAATCTTCTGATTTTTTCTCTATGAGACTATTTGCAGACGATACCTCTTTAACAGCTTCAGCTAAAAATATAGATGAACTCTTATTTGAGATAAATAAAGAACTACCTAATATTTATGACTGGCTATGTGCAAATAAATTAACCTTAAATCTAAGAAAAACTAAATATCTTAACTTTCAACCTCGTCAGAAAGTAGATTATAATTTATTATTTCCGCTATCGATAGCTGGACAATTCTTAGAGCAAGTATCCAAAATTAAATACTTAGGTATCTATATTGACAGCCACCTATCCTGGCATGATCATATCGACTATGTGTGTGATAGAGTCAGCAAGAGTACTAATATTATGACAAAGATAAAAAGTTATCTAGGTAATCAATGCTTAACTAGTATCTACTATTCTCTTGTTTACCCATATCTCATATATGGTAGCTTATTGAGGGGAAATAATTATGATAATCCATTATCACAGCTCATACGTCTGCAAAATAAAGCAGTTAGAATAATGAATGACGTTCCTTTACGAGATCATATCACTCCTCATTATGTTCATCTAGGTCTATTAAAATTTCGTGATATTGTTAAATTTATGTACAATTGTTTGCTTTTATATGACTATGTCTCTGATAATAAGCCGTGTAATTTTCCATTATTACTTGTATCTGAGCAACATGATTATTTTACACGAAGTGCATCTGCCCAGCAATTGCAGATTCCCCACTCAAGAATTAATATTCGAAAGTTCTGCCCCACCGTCATTGGTAAATACTATTGGAATGATCTCCCCCTTCATATTCGCAATAAATCATCAAAAATCCTGTTCAAAAAGGCACTTAAAATATATTATCTTGCTCAGTATTGACTTGTGTGTGTGTGTGTGTGTGTTTTTTTTTTGTGAAAAACAAAACTACAAAAGAATAAAGTCAATCTTGTTAAAGGGCCATGATTAGTTCACTATAATGTGCCCTTCTCCATTCTAATTTTCTTCTTTTATTATTATTATTATTATGTGCACGTAGGTTAAGCAACTATTGTATTATTGAATACAATTACTGTACTACTGTACAATTAATGTATTATTATTGTACAACTAATGTATTAAAGGATGGAGTAAAAAAATAAAAACAAAACATAGCAATCATCTTCGATCACATTCAAGAGCCGTAATGGTTCTTGATCACAGTGGATTATACCTGGAAAACAAATTCTTGGAAAACAAATCAGGCCGAATTTTTTGCTTTCGACAAGTTTACTTTATAAAATCTTGCCAACAAATCCGGGGATATGTAAACCAACCTTTTATACTTTTTACACATCACATCTGAGGTGAAACCGTACTATTTATCATACAGACCTCGAGCGCAGTGAACATTAAAAAAGTTATGCTTCAACATAAATAATTTAATGTTTTTTTTTTTTTTATTTAAGGGTTTTATAACGATGTGTAATCTTGAAAAGCATTTGATACGCGCGGCAAAAAGATAACTCCTGCAAGCGATGTTCATGAACGACTGAAAACAAACAGCACAGCGATTTAAATTGCAAGAGAGACTACTAACAATCACTAAAACAAATATAATTCGGTTAAACATTTACAGACACAACAATTTTCATTCACGAAGATAAGTATTAAAGCGTTTCGAAAAATCCTGAGTCTTAAAGCTTAATAACTTTATGTTTTAAGCCGGCCTCGCGGTGTTTGCTTTTCTCAAAGATGAACTCGAGGCAAGAAAATCGCTCAAAGTTTTCTTTCTACAGCCAAATTTATAACTAAACATTCTTCGGAACGTGTTCTTCTATTTGCGGTGAGAAAATATATCTAAAGGCTCTTTTAAGTCCTGTAAGCTTATATCAAACCTGATATTAGGTCGGTTCACTGTCTCAAATCTTACAAACGTCAGTGAAACGTGCATAAACTTACCGCATAAATTGTGCTCGACTACATGAAATTAGATATTAAAAAAAACTTCAAATGCAATCATTACTCAGGCTTACCTTTCGAGATGCGGTTCGTAAAAGCTATCAAGTAACGCGAGAGTCGCTTGAGAATTTTGAATCCTCTTTATACGCATCAAGCAAGGTGAAAAACGAAAACGATGCCATCCGAAATCGGATTTCCGACTTTAACAAGCGACGCATCTCTCAAGCAAAAAACCAATGAACAAACTAGCCATGAATAACAGACTTGATAGCAGCTGTATTTCATTTTGTACATCCAGTGGAGAAAGACAGTTAAAAACATCACAAGTTTACACAAAACTCCATCAGCTTCAGCTGTCAAAGTAAACAAAGTTTCAAGATGCTGCATAAATTTTCCGCATGAACTCACCTGTCAAATTGTGACCAATCAGAGCATAAAAAGTAGGCATAGAGCGTGACCAACGCGTGACCTTGGTGAGAAAAGGTCTTCCTAGCCTGTATTGTTACATAACTTGCTGAATTTTCGCGACCATGGTTAGTTTGAAATCAAACTCTTAATAGTGAGGGGTCATGATGATATAAACACGGCATATTTCATATAAATTTTAAAAAATAACAAACTTGAGCCTGCGATCATCTGAAAACCAGTAACTTGTCAGCGGATAACTTCAAAAAAGTACTTGACCTCGATGGGTCGAAACCTGAGCCCGCGATACGGTCAGGTGATACTGGTCAGCGGATACCTTGTTTTGACAGCTGTCAATTGATCACAATATTGATGTGCAATCAGTTTCCTCCTGGGCTTCCTGGGCTCCCAAAGTAGTTAGAAAGTGTGAAAGTAAACATTGGTTTTCCTGTGGTGCGGACGGACGGCGGGCGGGCGGGCGGGCGGGTGGTCGGTGTACGGTCACGTGATTACCAAATTTTCTGGGATGGGTAGATTACATTAGCTATGGGGCTACGTCCACGCGCGCGCTTCGCGCGCGCGAGGAGCTCCGCTATTACACGTGTAAACAGGAACCTACCTTTGCTTCTATTTACATTTGGCAGATCTTTCCAGCGTAAGATCTTATAAAACTAGTACATGAAATGAAGCTAAAGAACTCATCAAGTCAAATTACGTGATCGTACCGTCATTACTGAATAAAAATTGGAAAAATATGACATGGAATGATCGGTGGGAAACGAAGCTATTTTTAGGAGGTCAAGCGCAACTGCACGCTGGAACGGAAGTGAAATGAACAACCTTAATCCAGTTCAGTCTTGACGCTATTAAACGTTTCACCTGACTTTGAACAGAAAGTCTTTTTTTTTTTATTTTCTTTCTCCTTCTTGCGTGTATACTGCATTTCGCCCAGTATTTTCTCGTACCTCTTAATTTTCTAGCAAACTAGAACTGTTAAGAATTCCTTCCCCCACCCCCTTCGCCCCCCTATTTAAGTGAACTTTCACTCAGTCTGATTCACAATAATTTTCGAACGGTCACAAAGTGAAATTTGAAATGAAATTTTATTTTGGTATATTAAGCTCCTTCTTTTTTTTCCCGATAGCCAGAAATGTTTTGAACGTAAAGGCTAAAGTGTCGGTGTTTTTCACGACTCGGCTTGTAGACTGACCTCACATAAACTCTGATTCCGGATAGGGTCAAAAAGTTACTGATGGGTCTCTGAAAAGCGAAATGCAGTCACCTTGGGGCGAGCAGGCTATATAGATGATGAACTCATTGTTTATATTAAACTCCATGACCGTATCCCAAGAGTCGAGCCAGCCCAGGGCGAGCGAACACAATTTTGGCGCCACTCCACGCCAGTATGTTTGGCGGGAAATTGGCTGATTAGTCAAATCTCCTAAAATCCATGATCATGCACCTTTCCAAATATTGCCCTTCTAGTCATTGTATAGTTAGGGCCTCCCTTAAGCATTTGCAACTATTTTGATTTGTATACATAAGACTGTATAACAGTTTCCATATTTTTAATGTCTCGTAAACAACACGTGGTGCATATTCTGATCTCTGCCCCCCCCCCCCCCCCCCCCACCCCTTCACCCATCCATAACAAAACATTTTCAGACCAACACTAAAGGAACATACAAAAAACTGACCATCTCAAGGCAAGGTTCATCACTGTAACTTACCACATAAACGTCTTTTCGTTGTTTGCCATCGACTGATTCTGTTCGGAATGCTGAGGTCTCATAAACAACGCCACGTTTAGAAAGAGCCCGCCCTTTTCAATCCAAGAAAACCCAAGTAGCAATTTCATCAACGGACATAAGCCGTAAAAAGAGGACCGCGTCAAAGAGTTCATAAAAACACAAACGCCTCATGACACCTTTACTTCAGTCTTTCTTCAATAAACTTATTTTTTAAGGATAAATGACGCCAGAACGCGCGCGCGATTACAAGCATAGTAGGCTTATGAATAGAAAATTTAACCAATGCACATGAAAGCGTCTAAGACGGGGACAATGGGTTATTGGGAACAACGTGTGTACCGCTGGAAAAATATTGGCTAGTTCCCTGAATAGACACAATTAAAACCGTTTTTGTTCAGTAAGGAGCTGTTAGATCGGGGAAAGCGACATAAAGTAGATCACATCAGAATGCGGCACAGGACTAAGCCTCAAAAATCGCCGGGATTAGGATGCAAGATCAATCATTATGTAAAACAAAGAAAAATTCCTTGAGGGAAAAACTTTTGGCCAGGGAAAAGACTCGAAGGTAGAAAGTTAGGATCGTAGCTTCTTTTCAGGTAACATTTCCTCAGGCCCGTACATGCGTAAACAAATCTATAAAGGTTAACAAAAAACGATCTTCTCCCTGACTAAAAAAAACTTAATTTACTGGACAGTGCTCTAAAAATAGAAACTGGGCGACGACTTTTTTCTATATATTTGAAAGAAAAGCTATAATGAATCCAGCCGAGCTCACATAAAGACCAAAGAAGCATATACCACTAAGGCACCAATCCAGGGAAAATAGAGCAAAAATTTCCAATTTTTCAAATGACGAAAGCACTACGTTACCTGTTTGACACCAATGAACCTATGAAATCAAGGTTAACTTCCCAATGACAGAATAAATCTTTCATTTTTTCATTTTTTTTCCAAGCAAATGTGCAGTTACCGTAAATGATCGATTAAGCACCGCTTCTCGAATAAACACTGCTACGGAATAGGCGCCGCAGCGCTAATTTCATTTACAAATAAACGTCCTACCTTTGTTACGGCGCTTGATATAAAAAGATACCAAAACCATATCGCTTGACAAACAAGACCACGACCTACTCGTGAGTTCTAAAGTTTTAATGTACGGGAACTTTCGAAACCAGGTTCATATAACAGTTCGAGGTGTGCATATTTGTCCTTTTTCTTACCGAAGTCTGAATTCTCTCTATATTCCCCTTAGTGTTTTACCCGTAGTTGAAAAAAGCGCCGCACCTTTAACATGGAAAATGCAATAGGCGCCGCGGCGCTTAATCGATCATTTACGATAACTTCCGATCTCCGACGGTCCTATCGGAAAGACTGAAAACACTTAAACTGGGTGAGAGTATAACACATTCTAGAAGAAACAAATTTGTGATTTTTCACCACTCGATAAAATTACTGAAAATGTGTACCCCTATTTTGCAAGAGTTTTCTTTCCAATCTCATTTTTTTAAAATGGAGCATTAGCCCCCGTGCTCAGTAGGAATTGCTTCACAATCTTCGTGTTAAAATCAGTGAAACACACCATTTACATGGCGTACATTTTGAAGAACATTTGAAAACAATTTGGATTCCTACCCTTTTACCTTTATTAAAAATTAAAGTTGGGTAGTTTGTTGTTTTCTAAAAGTAGTTTGAACAGCCGAACGACATTGTTTACGCGGAGTGGGGAAGGCAAAGCTTCACTTTCCCCTTGTAAGGTAGAAAGTGTCAGCAAACGTGAGAGTTGTCCTTGAGGCCAAAGTGTCTAACCTAATTTTCTCACCGATTGCAACTGCCATTTCATCCACGCATAAACTCACCTAGTTAACAGAATTAGCAAATGTAATGGCGCAACGTTACGAGAGAACTAAGTTAGAAGTTAGAGTAAGTTTTGAAAATTGTGCGCACTCCTGGAAAATCCTGGCTACGCTCCTGATAGGGACTTTTGCTAGAGAGAAATTGAAACGTGCGTGCTAATATAGTGAAGACCAGAAAGGAAAAGCCATAGGATAGTTGCAGAAAACCACCCATTAAAATAGATCATGAAGTTGTCGCGGCGGAGGATGTACTTGAAGGCTTCTGATCAAGTGCAATTTTTCAAGGGAGCCCAGACAAGGTTATATACGATGGGCAGAGCTTGTTGGACGTCTTACTAACAAGCACATTACTACTACTTGACTTCAGAGGCGTTTTGAGTTTACGAGCAAAGAAAATTAGGTTTTGACGGTTAGAAAATAAGGATGCCAGAGTGAAGACGCCTTTCGTATGATGACGTCATCGTCCTACAGTAAAAAGCGTTCGGTTTTTTCCACTGATATTACATCAGTCGGTACACTTATATTGTCGAAAGGTCCGTGAGCATGGTGAATGATTTTACATTAAACTGCAGACACATCTTCAGTCACTCCGTGAAAGAACACCCTTACTATTCGCGATATCGGATAAACACTCTGATCGCTTACTGAATTTTCTTTGCTGTTTCCTTTATTTAGAATTAGGACTCTCTTGAGTCATCCATGCATGGACTAGCGATTTTAAGCTTTTTCAAGAAAACTAAAATCTGGAATTGTCCCTAGGGTGGGGGATTTGCGCACAGTTTTGAAGCCCCTCGGTGGGGTGACTGGGGTTTTCTTATCTCCCGTGATCATCCCTCATTCTTCTCAACCTCTTCCAAACCAATTTTCCTGTTTATCACAAAACACTTTATGGAAAGACCAAGAATCTCCTTAAAACGAGTTGCGTGATTGAAACAAAGTAACTGAAACTGTTGTTAACGGTGTACAAGAGAGAATGAGTCTATTTATTATTACTTTGCTACGCCCAATTTGCAAAACCGGAAGTAATGATGTCTATTTCAAGGGCTCATGTCTCATGACTTTTGACTGAATCTTCAAACGCTGTAAATACATGTAGCTAGAACTATCATCACATCCTCGCTCACTACTAATGATAACTTATATCAATGCCATTATTTATTGCCTGGCTACGATTTTCACGGATTCTTCTCTTCAGTTGTTTGAAACCAGGCGGTTTCACGTTGGTTGTAACGCCATGCAAGGAACGTGACGATCGACCCGCGATATGCGTGGGAAAATATTACTTTTTTTCGATCAAGGTGGAAATTAGCATCTTTGTCGTCGAGTAAGGTAATACATGTCAATTTTCATTATTATGGTTAATTTTAAAAGTTCTGTTTTCGATAAAGGAACTGGAAAATCAGGAAAATTCGAGTTCGACTGTGACGGCTGCATTTTATGTACGCGTCGTAGCATAAATATAACAAATTCAATTTCCTTTTCCTTATACAATCTGCCTTTTTATACTGTTTTTTACAGCAGAGCTATCGCTTATATTACAGAGGCTAATTTTGTTGTTTAGACCACTCAGATTTCGTGACAGAATTTCTATTATCGATTGTAATTTTGGCAACACATGGCGAGTAATCGGTGTAAAGCTCGACAAAGTCGCTGAACACTCTTCCATTCATTACTTTTGTTTCTGCTCCATTAAATTTGCCCAATTTTTTTATTAACGAACCAGATTTAACTACAAACGATGAGTATTCCGGTTGAGTGGCAACCTTCAAAGCGATGTGGCAAGAGAGATATACCCCTTTGAATTTCTGTTAAAGGAGCTGTGTCACGAAATTCAGCCAAATTAGGAAATTACAAAATGCCCGTTAAATTAAGAGAAACACAAAAATAAGCGCTTAAAGCTTTGAAGGAAGGTTAAAATAACATAACAAAAACAACAGATGCCACGGATGGGCAAAATTGAAGAAGATTGAAACGGATTGAAATTAGGGTTTTTGAAAACTGTTCAGCCTAACAGTTTTTCAAAGTTGATCCGTGTTGCTTGCAACTTCAAAAATAATGCTCAGGAGACATATCTGTTTGTTTCGGATCTCTGATTTTGTCATTTACAAGTAATTTCGTTGCTTACTTTAAGTTCCATAGCGATTGAGGGCGAGTAATTGGCAAAATTAAAGAAAATGAACTGGACTGCCATGACACAGCCCCTTTAATTTTACGGGTGTAAAAAACTCAAAAAGTATACCCACCAAAAGTTTAATCGATCGTTGCGAAAATGTTGTCAATTTCGAAGTAGTTTCTAAAAATACAATAAAGAGGGATAGTTCTTTCAAAGTGTATCGGCAAAGGAGGATGAGCTTTAAAGACAGGGTTGTAGTCGAAGGCTAAAAAACATCTTCTATTAACCAATATGGCGCCGGTCCGAAGCACCCCAAAACCGGCCGTGTCGGTAATTTCCGAAATAGGAGGAATTAGAACCTAAAGTTACCTATTCCTTATTAAAGACCCCAAATCAAGTCTACATGCCAATTTTTAGGGTGTTACTAAATAGAGTAAAGTAGTAACGAGTAACGAGTAACGGAGTAACGAGAAAACGAGTAACGCGATAAAAATTCAAGAGTTAAAAAAAAAAATGATAAAAAAAACATATTTCTCACGGCCACGAGGAGACCGAGGAGCAACCATGGAGGAAGGTGAGGTACAGATTTTCTTTCTTATTGTCACAATTATTTCATTTCTTAATTAGTAGAAATAGCTCTGCCAGGTAAATGAAAATAATAGAACCTTGTTGCCTTAACCAAGTGCTCGATTGCCAAGGCTTAGAAACAGTTTGCTCGCTTATTACTCCTGAGGTTATTACCTTTCCTGTTCAACTTTCAATGTCTTTTACTCGTCCTCTCGAAAATAAGGGATTCGACTTAATCATGGCTACCTATAGTGAGCGTTTTTACCGGTTTAAAAGGAATTATAAATCATGTTTAAAAATAACCTTTCGATGCAAAGAATATTGGCGGCAAAATAGAATTGCAGAGCGAGACTAATTTTTAGATCGATTTTGCAACCATGGAGGAAGGTGAGGTACAGATTTTCTTTCTTATTGTCACAATTATTTCATTTCTTAATTAGTAGAAATAGCTCTGCCAGGTAAATGAAAATAATAGAACCTTGTTGCCTTAACCAAGTGCTCGATTGCCAAGGCTTAGAAACAGTTTGCTCGCTTATTACTCCTGAGGTTATTACCTTTCCTGTTCAACTTTCAATGTCTTTTACTCGTCCTCTCGAAAATAAGGGATTCGACTTAATCATGGCTACCTATAGTGAGCGTTTTTACCGGTTTAAAAGGAATTATAAATCATGTTTAAAAATAACCTCCCGATGCAAAGAATATTGGCGGCAAAATAGAATTGCAGAGCGAGACTAATTTTTAGATCGATTTTGCAATTTTAATTGAAAATCGAAAGTAAAGTGAAGAAACATTCAAATGCATTGGTTAGCTTGAAGTTGCGTTCAACATCAATCAATGCAGAATACACGCGAAGCATAGTTACTGCCAGGACATGAAATTAACTCTTTTTTTTGTAGGATTCACTTGGCTACTTGATATTTGAAAGTCAATTCCATCGAATAAGCCCATGCGTCCCTGAGAAAAAAGAATATAAGCGAAACCAAACAGGAAGAAACAGAACAAACAAGGAGTAAACGGCCGGTTTAATACTATATGTTATTTTGGAGTTGAGATCCTCCAAATTTAAAAGTTTTGAAACCAAATGATTCTAGCAGGTAATCAAAAGTAGGCAAAGAGGACCCCTACATATCTACTAGGAAAACCAAAATGGCATTATTCGCCAGCGACAGAGTTTCCTTGTGAAATATGTGTCATTTTGCGTAATCATCACAGACATTGGTACCTGTATTAGTTGCAATTTCACGGCTCCCTGATAACTTGCAACTCATGAACTCATTTTCGACCAAATTTTCCATTGTTAAGCCCGGCTTAATGGCTTAAAGGCTCAAAGGTAGCTACTATACGCCCCTGTCAGCTCTGAATTCTGTCAGGGACTTTTCCTCTTCTTGTCACGCTTGCGGTAGTCTGCTACATAGCCGTTTTTACTTTCGTCACGCAATGCTCCCTGACCCTGTCTAAAAAAGAATGTGTCACAAAACAAACTTTCTGTTTCTTTTCTTCATGATCTCAATATGCACAACGTATACAGCGTGATCTAACATATGGAAATCAACGTTACTAATGTAGATGTCGATGTTAGTGATGCTACTACCCGGGTACTACTCATGAACAGTGACTTAAAACCAGTATATGCAGTTTTGTTCAGTTGTAAATATTCAATGATTTGTGACAATTGTTCAGAAACTCGGCTCTTTTAAAATAGTCTTCCTGATCCAGGGTTGTAGAAAATAACCTTTTAAGGTGAACGATAAACGGAACGTTTTGTTACTCTATCTGCTGGATCACAGTAGGCATATTCAATTGCAAATAACAGCTGTAGCCAGGTGACTTTTTCGGCACGAAAATATCTTCGACTTTGCTGGAGGGAGCGGTGGGTTGGGGGGGGGGGGGGGGGTTGACGTCGTTGTTTTAACCACTTTTTGGAATACACATATTTTTTGAGATTCGTAAAGGTCATTATTAGGATATTACAACTATTTTTATGTTTTTTCTTTCATTACGATTTTTTTAACCTCTTGAATTTTTATCCCGTTACTCGTTACTCGCTAGTGCGTTACTCTGTTTAGTAACACCCCAATTTTTAGCCAATTCGGTGAGATAGTGTGGCAGCGACTTTTCAATATAGTTCGAATCTTACAGACAACTGCCCTTAAGCAGCTTTTAATGACCCTTTTATTTGGCTTGCTAGCTATGTGAGACTGAGTTCCCTTGTCGAGTCTCCTATTTTATATCTAGCCTTCTTTAAAACTATTTTAGCTGCTTTATTCAGGGCTTTTGGTCTTCCCCTTAGTTTCTTGCCTTCAAAACCTTCATTTCTCCATGATCATTCTACCACCCAACATTTGGATTTTTGCAGTTTTTTTAGCAATTTCTACAACAGATAAGCTAGTAAATCGAAGTATACATACAGGCTTATGCTCTGACGCAGCTGAACGTTTTTGCGTTAAGGGGGCTTATCTTTCGTGATATTCACAAAAAACAAGGAAAGAGTTTGAGCAATTCAGGGCTATGAAATACAAAAAATATGTTGCTGGAAAATATACTCGCGCAAGCACACCTTTGTCGCGCAAGTACAGAAATCGAAGATTCGAGTCAAAAGATGGCACAACGAGTATGAAAATAGTGAATTCTATTGAAAGACACAACTTTTGTTGAAATGATTTGCTTGCCAAGTCCAATCGTACTGAAATACAAACTTATAAAGTAGAGGACGAACTTTTGGGACACCCTGTATATTGTTGGTTTTCACATGACGTCACTAAAATTCAAACTAAAAAACTATCCATCCTACCGAGATTTTAATTTCACGATGCATTAGAGCAGCTGAAAACTAATTGTCAAACAAATTTTTGCTTCAAAGGGTTCTTGGTTTTGCGATAGAGTACGCTTGAATTTCTAAGCTTTTGCGTGACGCGGCATCTACATGACGGCCAAGAGAGCTGTCATGTTCGTTAAAAAAATGACTTATTTCAGGAAATTTTGCCATCTAAACAGTTCATGTACTGGAAAAAGTATTTTTTTAATGTTTATGAGTTTCTCGAAGAATAAATTCACGCTTTTGTAGCAAAACTCGGTAACAGATGTTTCTGGTGGTTTCCGTCCGCCATGCTGGAGCTCATCCAGGTGAGCACCAGCATGGCTTCTCCCAACCTCGTTCCCAGGTTCTCTCTCCTACCCGTCGAGAGACCCTGGTTGGGTCTGGTCACGTGTGTCCCAGAATCTGGGAGATTACAAACAAACGACTTGGGGGAGAGGCGGATAAGTGTGCGATTTGTCTCTACAAAGCGTAGACGTCGAGATCAGTGGAAACTGCGTATCCGACCTTGTCTGAAGGGTCCTGTTTTTTATAGTTCCCGGACTAGTCAGGACAAAACCTCGAACTCCGAATCCTTTAACAGCGAAAGCGTAACTTCCTGCAGAATATCTGGATGTTTATCGGATGTTGCAAAGCAAATCACGGATTCACCACTTGTGCAGTCAAAAATATTTTAGGCGGTTGTATTCATATACCGAAACGCAGTAGGCTTAAATTGCCATTTCTATATTATGGAGGCCACCTTTAGAAAGCAAACGTATGTATTTTCAAAACTATGATTATGCAGTTCGAAGCGGGGCCATTAGAGCTAAAATATTATTTTGACCGAGAATATAAAATGAATCCTCTGCTCTCAACGTAACTGCTTTGCTTTGTCACCGCTAATGGTTTAGGTTTTGCATATACTGATTCGGGCCGATTACCAGCCGCTGTCATCGACAAACATTGACTCTTTCAATGCAAGTTCAACGAACAGGGATTTTCCCTTCAATGCGGATAAACACGCGCTTGTGTGTCTTACTCAGGATCGTAGATTTTAGTATCTAATTGTTGTCATCGGTTTAACTGCGATAACACGAGTTTTTTATTTCTCACGGCGCTGGTAATTCGCTTGTTTATCTTGTGATAGCTCTGTTTAGGCAGAAATGTGCCGAATTTCAGTCATAGTTGGAGGCTTAGTAAATCTCTCTTGCCCTTTCGATCATTGCGCGAACGGTGAAAACGAACCAGACAGAAAAATTGAGAGACAAAGGACTCCTCCCTCGGAATTAATTTTGTTCTGGGACCACGTGACCAGACCCAACCAGGGTCTCTCTCTCTCTCGCTCCGTAGGGACGGGTAGGAGAGAACCCTGGGAACGAGGTTGGGCGTCTCCATACAAATCTCTATAAATTTGGGTAAAACATTTCTTCGGATATCTCGTGTACGAAATATTCCTCTGACCTGAATCTTGGCGATGGTCTTTGCATATGTACCTCCTTTCATTTCCCAGATTCTGGACTTCATCTATTGAATGGTTTTGATTTTTATTTTCATCTATTTTGAACAGCGCGACAGTGAAAACCAGCAATTAATGTCTGAGACTTTCATTGACATTGATTCACTGAAACACCTTGAAATTTCAAGACGAATCTAGCCTACGAACCGACCAAAAATCCGCGTTGCAACACTCACTGTTTTGACGTTATGCCAATTTTTCCAAATTAATGCTCACCATACAAACGTCCTTCAAACGTCCAAGGCTAGTACATATCATTTTAGTATGACTATTATTGCATATTTTGAATGTACGACATTGTCAATGCTTACATTGAAATGTTTTAGGGCGTTAATTTCGAAAAATTAGCATAACGTCCAAACAGTGAATGTTGTAACTCTGATTTTTGGTCGGTTCGTATTCTAGATTCGTCTTGAAATTTCAAGGTGTTGCAGTGAATCAATCTTAATGAAAGTTTCAGACATTGTTATACAGGTCTACATTATGAAGATTATTTGATAAGGTTTAAAAAGTATTCTGTCGAGCCGTTTTAGAGATATACCGCCAAAAAAGGCTAAAAGTAGACAGATGACAGGTGGTGAGAACAGGTTAGTTTTCAGGATCGCAAGAAAGGAAATGAACCAAAATTTCCATGCATCGAAATATGATATGAAGCAACCTTCTGTCGCTACTCAAGATTAATTTGAGTTACTTAGAACATTTTTTATTAAATAATTTATCACGGCTATTAAATTATAAGGTTCGAAATACACTGATTTACGTTTTATAATCCTTCGTGTCAATCTCCAGACTAATAAGAAGTAGAATAGCAGACAACGACACTGAGCTATAAATAAAAACATAGACTTAATTGTTTGCCGGAAATAGCAAAGCCGCAACAGGGAGTAAGCCACGCAAACCCGAAGGCCACCCCCCTGATTTGGCTCGCCCAAACCGCCAAACATGAAACAAGGAAAAATCAAAATAGACGAAGAGGTTGCGGAGGGGGACTTTTTTTATGGGATCAGGGAGGTCACGGAAAGCCGACGTTCCAGGGGCTGTGCAATGTAGAGAAAAAACGGCGTCCGAAGAACAGTCCCCCTGGAGGCTGATGAGTTCCAGGAGCGTACCACAACGGAAGGCAAAGGTAGCACCACCGCGACGAAATCTATGACCGCAAAATTTGGAGGCAGCCGGGCAATCCTGCCGGACTGAGAACTTTGCGCAGTTTCGCTGTGAATACAGGGTGGGTTAACGGGATGGCGTGACCGGAGCTGGAATGCAGGAAAGCAGGCGAAGCTGGAGTGGCAGAAAAAAACTGAAATGTGACATTCGAAGGTTTGCATAGGGCATAGAGGGTGACCCGTTGATAAACGAATGACCGGAAGAAGCAAGTGGCGATCCCAAGTGGGATGAGTATGATGTCGTTAGCAGAGGGATCATTGGTAAGAAAGTGTTCTGAATAAGTGTCACACATGGCCATTCGATCAGTGTACCACATGGCCATTGTAAATTTTTATGCTATCATTCCAAAATTTTGGTCTGACTTTCCAAATCCCATTTGCAATTTTAGCTTTTATTTCGTTTTTTTAAAGTTCTTAGTTTGTTTTTCATGAATATTTTCTGGTCTTAAATTCTGCAATTACCTTTTCTTGAATTCGTGATCGACGTTCCGTGTGTTACCTCAACGCCCGGTCTTTTCCTGCATTTCTGTTGATATCTTGTAAGGTTCTTGTATTTAGTCTTTTTCATTCGGTAAATATCTTGCCTCGCTGGAATTTTGGTATTTTGCATTATGTAATTTTGTTGCCTCGATTTCATGTTCCTTGTTTTTTATGTATTCCGCGTTTTGCTTTTGCCCCATGGGGTAAGAATTTTTGGTACAAACCTACATCGACTCGAGAAGTTTGGTTTGTGACGTCAGCGCCATCTTCCGCATAAACTCTGGAAGAGAGGGACACACCAAGCCCGTGCGACTCTGTCGGAGGAATCATCAAGCCAGAAAGTTAGATAGAAAGGTCATGCAAAGAGATATAACTGTTACCAGGAAAGAGAACTCGGAGTCTTTCACTAATGGATTTGTAGGAAAACCCCCGTTAAACAAGCTCTCGTATAAACGCCTCGTCCACTAAGTCCGCTAAAATCATTTTGAAGGTGACTTTTTTCAAATACTTCTGCTTATCGGTTCCAGTTTCTCACGCTTTGGCCTCGCTCACAAGCTATTTCCAGGCTGCCTTGGTCTAACTCTATGGAATCGAGGTAACATAATTACCGTGTAGTAAATACGTTGAATTCCAAATACGGTGCGTAAATAATCAGTGATTATGGAATCGAGGGGACATAATTCCAGAATGCACATACCGTGAAAAAAAGGAACAGAGAATTGAGACAACATAATTCCAGAATGGGGAATGCAGAATTTTAAATACCGTATATGAAACAAGGAACATGGAATCGAGGCAACATAATTCCAAAATGCGGAATGCCAAACGTCGTAAATAAAACTAGAATCATGAAATCGAGGCAACATAGTTCCTGACAGCATAGAATCAAGGCACCATAACTCTAATAAATTTGCTAAATACCATAAATACAAAACAGATGGAATAAAAGCATGCAAGGAATGGCCATGTGTGACACTTATTCACAGAGGCATTTTCTTTGAATTGTTTACGTTCAGTACCAGAATTTGCAGGCTGTTTTCTAGAACTGAATGACGTGTATTGGGTGCTACGTTCCACAAACGTGTTCTTCAACGTATCGTGGTATTTCTACGATGAAAGTGAGTTTATTGTCGCCTCGCTGTTGCCCTTGAGAGGACAGTCTTTCCTTTCGTAAAACAGTACATCGAAGACAAGATGGCGGCTGAATGTTCTTACGACCTAACATTTCGCGCACATTTTTTGAGCAGGAGGAAAAGGTCGGTATGATAATTTTTTGTTAAACAATTATCCTATAGATACTTAATTCTTCTCAAAAGTAAAATTTTATAATCGAACTTAATCATTTCAGGAATACAGTGGTTAATTAAGTGTCCATTCTGCCGTGAAACTGTTTTTCACCCTTTCGCTGGCTTGTTTATCTCGAAATCTTGCCTTTGTCCACAAATTAAGTTAACGATTAATGAAACTAAGAATACTTCCGCGAATGAATGGCGCTTTGATGAAGGCTGTGAAAAATCGCCTTCTGCAGTAATTTTAGCCTTCTTCACCGGTACGTCTTCGTTGAGAAATTTAAATACACACACTTCAACTATAAATTTAAATCAATATAATGATGCGAGTAAGATTATGTTTTGAAAATAAGAATATTCTATCATTTAGTTATACAAAGGAAAAAAAATACAGCAATCGGTTTGAATTCTGATTTTTTTCCACCTTATTTTGAAGGTACACTGTTTGTTTACATTTCGTTATGCAAATAAATATAACATTTTGGCGTTTTAAAGAAAATCTAGCCCAACTCCACAACCCCAAAATAGTACGAAATGAAACGTTATCAATACACCTTTTAAATAAATCCTGGCTTCTGTAGCAAAAAAATCGCATTTATTCCTAAATGATACCATTTTGTGGATACTACATTTGTTGATATGCTAATTTTGAGACATTTCATTCACAAAGTATGTTGAATGAGACCAGCTTCTCCTCTGTATTGAACCACATTCTTGTTAATGCATCCGTTTCTGCTTGATAACTCTTCCATGATGTACAACTTACATAGGAGGTTCATCTGGACACAGTAAAAAGCTCCCAACAGAAACATTAATAATAGACAAATTCATCCATCTGCAGTGTCATGTTTGTTGTCGCATCCCAGCTCATCTGGGTCCTCTAGAAGTAGTATTTATGTTTTGAGGAAACAGCATTATATGCATCCCTTTAACAAACTTCCTGTCTTATATTTAAACAGGATTTGAAGGTGAACAACATCGTCAGTTAGATTTATGGAGTGATGGCCATTCTCAGTTTTGAATGGATCACTACTATCATCAAATATAAAATAATAACAAGAAATCGATTGTGGAACGCAGGAGTTGTTACTCAAGAGTCGCTTTAAAATAGTAGCTTAGGAAAAATCTCTGTATCTTTTAGAGTTAAAGAAAAATAAAAGTATTGTTCCTTTTTTCGGGGTAAATATGTGCATTCGTTTTGTCTGCAACTGAGCTTATGAAATGCTCAAGTGATTATGTAGTACATAATCAGTTGTAATTGTTGCTGTCTCAAAGTCAATCCATTCTTCATTTCCTGTAGAATATTTTTTATAAAATGTTCCTCAAAAACTTTCGAAAAACTGTAAAAAAAAAGCTATAGATTTCATGCTTTTGTGGGATATATAAACACGTGTCTCCGTGATCAGTTTGACATGAGACATCGCGCTAATAAATAAACCTCGCGTGGTATTTTTTTTTTCGCCGTTTAGTCTTAAAGCAGCTGAACATTGCTACGATGCATTTCCTCCTTGATAAGTAAAACCACGAGTTTGGAAATGAAACCATAGAAATGCATTGCTTTGCCAGTGAAAATCTGACCTATACAGGAACATGACTTTTCAGTTGGCGTTGAGTCTTGAAACTCTTTAAAGGGCCAAGAAAACCTGCTGCTGAAAAATCTACAAGTGAAAAACCCGGGTAGAAAGCGTCCGATTTTTGTCATGGAGAATATTTTTTGCTGGAAAGTACGGTATTCAAAGCACCAACGAAACGGCTTTTAAAAGGATCGTACCTTTACTCGAGTTTTCGATTTCCCGCCATCAGATTTGATGCGCCCACGCTATTGTCGTTCAGCGGATGCACGCATGCGCATGCAAAATGCCCTCCTGTTACTGAAGGCATAGAATCAAGGCACCATAACTCTAGTAAATATGCTAAATACCATAAATACAAAACAAATGGAATAAAAGCATACAAGGAATGGGCATGTGTGACACTTATTGTGACACTTATTCATTCCTTGTATGCTTTTATAGAGTGTTTTCACATGACGTCACGGCGGCCATATTGGTGTCCCAAAACAATGAAACGGCGGCCATGTTGGTGTCCCAAACCAGTCCTCTGGGAGTTGAACTCTTTTCTTATGCAAATGATTTCTTTTGTTCCAATAAATTTGCATAGATTCTGGCCACGTGAGTGAAAAACACTATTCCATTTGTTTTCTATTTATGGTGTTTAGCATTCTAGAGTTATGGTGCCTTGATTCTATGCTGGTTGTTCATTTACCGTGTTTGCATTCTGCATTCAGGAATTATGTTGCCATGATTCTAGTTTTATTTACCACATTTGCATTCTGCATTTTGGAATTATCTTGCCTCGATTCCATGTTCCTTGTTTCATTTTATACGATATTTGAATTCTGCATTCCCCATTCTAGAATTATGTTGACTCGATTCTATGTTCCTTTTTTCATTTACGATATTTGAATTCTGTATTCCCCATTCTAGAATTATGTTGCCTCGATTCTATGTTCCTTTTTTCATTTACGATATTTGAATTCTACATTCCCCATTCTGGAATTATGTTGCCTCGATTCCATGTTCCTTGTTTCATTTTATACGATATTTGAATTCTGCATTCCCCATTCTAGAATTATGTTGCCTCGATTCTATGTTTCTTGTTTCATTAACGATATTTGAATTCTACATTCCCCATTCTGGAATTATGTTACCTCGATTCCATGATCATTGATTATTTACGCACCGTATTTGGAATTCAACGTATTTACTATGCATTTATTATGCTGCCTCGATTCCATAGAGTTAGAACGAGGTGACGAGGTAGCCTGGAAATAACTTGTGAGCGAGGCTAAAGAGTGAGAAACTGGAACCGATAAGCAGAATTGTCTGAAAAAGTCACCCTCAAAATGAGGCTAGCGGACTTACAGAGGAAAAAATAACGGATTTCCATTTTCAGTGCGCAGACAACTAGGATACCTCAGCCGTAAGATCAATGTAGACATCAGCCCCGTGTACACGAGTCGGAAAATCAAGGATGAAATCAAAGTTAGGGAAAACAAGCCACCCCTTGTGAATCAACAATGCGTTGTGTATAAGTTTCAGTGTAACCTGTTTGATGCAGGGTATGTCAGCTATACGTGCCGACATCTTCACCAACGGATTGAAGAACACAAGGGATCGGCCATTGGAAATCACCTCAAGGAGGAACACGATATAGCCCCAGATGACATTGCGCAGTTTTTTAAAATTTTAAAAAAGTGTCAGAGCAAGTTTGATTGCCTTATTTTTGAAATGCTTTTTATCAAAGAACTGAAACCAACTCTAAACAAACAATGCGATTCCATCCGCGCAAAATTATTTGTTTAGGTCGGTTTTAATTACTTCAATTGTTTTTAATTGTTTCCGTAGAATATTTTGTTACTTATTTTTACATATTTACATATTTTATCGCATTTTTTCCTGTTTTTACTATTTTAATATATTTATGCTAATTTCATATTTTACTCGCACTTGAAAATGGCCTCGGAGAGGTCGAAACGTCGTGAACTTTTAGCGTTAAGTTTTATAACAAAATATTTAAAGAATACCCATAAAAATCCCAAATTTGGAAGAGTGAGACAAGTCCCAATCTGGGAACTTAGTTTGGAATTCCCTGGTTGGGACTTGTCTCACTTTGCCAAATTTGGGATTTTTATGGGTATTCTTTAAATACCCTAAAATATCCAAAAATGGGAATCCGTTATTTTTTCCTGTGAATTAGTGGACGAGACGTTTGTACGAGAGCTTGTTGAACGAGGGTTTTCCTACAAATCCATTAGTGAAAGACTCCGAGTTCTCTTTCCTGGTAAGAGTTATACCTCTTTGCATTACCTTTCTATCTAAATGTCTGGCTCGCGGGCTTAGCGCGCGAAGCGTAAGACGATTTTGTAAAGACAGAAATATAAATGCAACGTCATTGCGATGGATATCAGACGAACGCCTAGAAAAAATGGTTACGACCAACATCTTGCAGGTGAAGTTGAATGTTGTGAATTGTACCTGCAAACCAGGAATATAAAAATTCAACTGATCACCAACCAACTGTTAATCTCCCCCATGTAAGCCGGTGTAAAATTTCACGTTCAGTTGCATGCCTTGTTTTTGGCAGGAAATCGTTAATGAGACTGGTATGGTAACCAGCGTTTTTCAGGGGTAGGATTTAATCCCATGTCTGGTACCCTGCAAAAAGAGGCTCTAATGTGTCCACCCCCTTCCCGGGCTATCCCCCTGGGCATTAACATTTTTTCTTGAATGGTAAATTCCCGGGGTTACGGACACTTAACCTGCGAAATACCCTATGATAGGGATGAAAGAAGGGTGCAAATGCCCCAGCATTTCAATATACAAGCCTATAAAACATCTCAATGAAGCATACATTTTGAATGCGAAATACAATGATTCATATGTCAATTGTTCTTGATCTCGCTATTTATAGTTATGTTTCACATGTAAGGCATGTGTTGCAGCAAACTTTTGCAATTTAAATATTTTGATATATAATGATCATTAGGGATAACTGAATATTATATAAATCAGAAAATGCCACAATTGGTTTTTCTTTCCAGTATGGACATACGTATGGAAGGCGTATGATGCAGGGTACCCTACGATATCAAATGCAAGAAAATTTGCATTGCCGTGAAATCAGTCAAAGAAGAATTTCAAAGATGCTGAAGAAGGTTGCCCCTCGTGCTCATGGGGAAAGGGCACATGACTTGCTGGACAGAACAAATCCAGTTCCCTACCATGCACCCTATTTTGGATATACCTAAGTTGTATATGGACCAAAATGAAAAGATAGCAGAGGAGTATGGAGTCACCTATGTCCATGCTCTGGATGGCTGTAGCAGGATGGTTCTTGGTTTCATTACAATACCAAAAAAGAACCCAGTGCTCATATACCAATATCTTTTTAGGTAAGGGTCCATATTCTGGTTTCTAGAACACTTAAGAAAGCATACTTTGAAATTCAGAAACCCAGAAAATTATTATATACAGTCACATTATCCAATCTGTTACTGTGCTGTAAGGAGAAAGCCAATCAGGTCTGATAAAGGTAAACCAATTTAAACACAAACAGCAATGTTAGGTAGTTTTAAGTTTCGTTAGGACTACCCGAGGGTCCTCGTCTCCAATGTGATTGGTCTCTAGACAGTCAATATCTCTGAAATATTTCTGGTATTCACAATTTGCTTAGTTTGACACTCACTGAGCCTGTAATAAAATGACAATTTCTCATTTGCATTTAAATATTGTGTGCTTGCTGTCTTTAAAAAGAGATAACCAAACTCTCATCAAACTTTAAATCGAGGCAACTTAAAAAAAAGTGTATGGACATTCGACAGAACAAATCCGAGATAACATAGATAAAGCAACTTTATTAGCGATAAGGTGCAGTCCACAAAAAGCGCGTAATTTCCCTCCAAGGGAAGATTTTTGGTGTGTCCCTCTCTTCCAGAGTTTATGCGGAAGATGGCGCTGACGTCACAAACCAAACTTCTCGAGTCGATGTAGGTTTGTACCAAAAATTCTTACCTCATAGGGCAAAAGCAAAACGCGGAATACATAAAAAACAAGGAACATGAAATCGAGGCAACAAAATTACATAATGCAAAATACGAAAATTCAAACGAGGCAAGATATTTACGGAATGAAAAAGACTAAATACAAGAACCTTACAACATATCAACAGAAATGCAGGAAAAGACCTGGCGTTGAGGCAACACACGGAAGGTCGATCACGAATTCAAGAAAAGGTAATTGCAGAATTTAAGACCAGAAAATATTCATGAAAAACAAATTAAGTACTTTAAAAAAACGAAATAAAAGCTAAAATTGCAAATGGGATTTGGAAAGTCAGACCAAAATTTTGGAATGATCGCATAAAAATTTACAATGGCCATGTGGTGCATTCATCGTTTAGAGATATTAGATGGGTTGTTAACTGGTCTGCGGTGTTCGTTGAAGCGGTGTTTGAGTCGTCGTTTGGTTTCATCTATGTATTGTTTGGAGCAGTGGTTGCATTGTATCATGCAAATGACGTTTATGGAGTTACAGTCAAGGTCTGGTTTCGCCTGTAGCGTGGAATGTGTATGAAGTTTGTCCGTCAGATATGTATTTACAAGTGAGACAGTTTTTTCCGCAAGGGTATGAGCCCCGGGCTGGTTGTGTTATTTAAGATTGCGAAGTTGAGCCCTCACTAGAAAATCCCTGAGGTTACTACTGCGTCTATAAGTTACAATGGGTGCAGCTTTAAAGATGTTATAGTAACGGGGGGGTGAAATAAGGATGTGAAAGTATTTGCGAATAATGGATGAGATGGAACGACGGGCTGGGTTGTAGGTGATAACAAAGGGAACACGTTCTGGTTTGTCCCTTGTCGAAGTGTCAAGGGGAGTAAGTGCTTCTGTCTGTATGATATTGTTAACTCGTTGTATTTCCCATTGAAGGAAATATCAGTTATAACCACGTTTGTGAAGGTAGTCATTGCTTATTAAATCCTTTATTAGGATCCGGTCCTTCTCTTTTGTAAGCTGGTCCTTGCTTAAAAAATTGAAAACCAGTAACTTGTCAGCGGATAACGTCAAAAAAGTACTCGACCTTGATGGGTTAGCGGATACCTTGTTTGACAGCTGTCAATTGATCACAACATTGATGTGCAATCAGCTTCCTCCTGGGTTCCCAAAGTAGTTAGAAAGTGTGAAAGTAAATATTGGTTTTCCTCTGGTGCGGACGGACGGTTGGGCGGGCGGTCGGTCGGTGTACAGTCACATGATTACCAAATTTTCTGGGATAAGTAGATTTACTAAGCTATGGGGCTCCGCCCACTCGTGCGCCAAGCGCGCGCGTGGAGTTCCGCTACTAACGCTAACTACGTATCATACTACTATTGGATGACATTCAATACTATACATTTGAATTCAAACATTCGCGAAATTCGGATTTAATCGATTTTAAAGTTTTTGTTTATTGTTGTAATAGTTATATCGATTTTACTAAAAACTGCATTTTCCCAAACTTCAATTCATATTTAATCACTGGTGAAAATTTTGTGGCGATCGGACAAGGATAAAATCACTTTAAGGGTGATTGAAAAACTTCGGTATGGTCTGCGAAAAACTGTATTCTTTGATCACCCTTTCTTCAGACTAATGCAGATCTCTGAATATAGTAAGCGAGCCAAATGTTTAGCTTTTCTATTTCTTTTTTTTTTAAATTTCTGACAACGGTATTGCAATTAGGTTTAAAATTCACCACCACATTTATTCCGCCTATCGAAATTATAATAATATGCAGGATATTTGTCACATAAACCGAGGTTAATGGCCGCCTTAGCCCCCTCGAGTCTTCTTTGGTTTAGAGTTAGAGCATATGCCGTAAAAAAAGCAATGTCCTTTTAGTCCAAACTTATGTACCGAAAGTAAGAAGTATGTTTCTTCTTCTCATGTCTTTAGCATACCTGGAAATTTACTTGAGGATCTCGAGAACGTTGTCTCTGTTAGCACTGATCTATCTAAATTGGTAAGTAATGATTGTTTAAGAGATTCCTTTTACTGGTCGCAAACTGACTCTAATGTTTTCTTTAATTAAAAAGTCGTTTCATGGAGTTAATAGACAGATTTAGCAAAGGTAACGCAACGTAATATGAGAAAGCGCAAAGTCACGCGTTGATCTAAAATGATGATTAATTACAAATCAAATGTCATCATCCCTGATTTGTAATAAAGAACAGGATTTGTAATAAAAATCAACGTGATATGTAATAACAACAGGATTTGTAATAAAAATCAACCTAATATGTAATAAAATAACTAAACGGATTTGTAACTAACTTTCAACCAGATTTGTAATAACATACTTAACCAGATTTGCAATAACCTGTTAACAGGATTTGTAATGACGCTGCGAAAAGTGAGCGATACTTTGATGTGCGTTCCCAATAAAACATTAAGACCTTTACTTACCTCTAAGGATGGGTGTGGAAATTTCCAAAGGGAGCGGGGGGAGGTGAGTAGGGGGCTGAAATAAAATTCTTGGTAATTTTCGGACTGCCCCACTTTCTAACCTAAGTCTAACAAGAATGACGAACATGTTTTCTAGTCTGTTTCTATACAAGCAAAAGTTACATGTTCTGATATATAGCGCAACATTAGAAGTGCAAACGCGGCACGCATATATAGTATTTTTATGTTCGGCAAATTACCAAAGTTAAAACTCGTTATGATGATTACGAATTACACAAAATAAATGTAAAATCTGGTATATTAAACACTAGCTAGAGAGGTACTTGAACTGGAACAAAAGAAAACAGGGCATAACGACTTTATCAAGTCACCGCTATTTAGTTAACAGAGTCAACTTGGCATTAAACTTTAACCGAGAGGCCTTACTTTGCCCGCAGAAAACAAATGTTAACAGTTTAAAACCAAACTGGGACTGCAGTTTAAAATTGCTTCCACTTATTAATGCACCGGATGTAAAACCACCAACGGACTCCTGTAAAAAAAACATTTCGAATCACGCCTGAGTCTACTTCTTGCTACTTATTATGTCTTTTAGCTCCATCACAACACTGCTACCTTTGTTATACTTTCGTATTAAGCTCATGACGCTGTTGTATCCGCGACAAATGTTTCCATCGAGGTGTAATCGTGGAAGTGAACGTTGGTGTGGCTTAACAATACGACGGAATCTCGGACACATGTTGTGCAGTCGAGTAAACGCCCTAACAAAGGATCCTCTGCTCAATCCAGAGAGTGATTGTTCGATAATCATTTCCAGTAATTCATCAGGTAGAAGGTCATATGGTTTCGAATCATCCTCCGCCCGATTCACTTCTTCAGCCCTACCATCACCATACTTTTGTCCTTGGTCTTCATTCACACTCTCTCCTACTTCTTTATCTTCTCTTCTCTCTAAATCTAATACTTTTATGATAAACCTCGCTATGTGGCGAGTGCCTTTCTTTTCGGGTTTGAATGTCAGAGGTCATATGTGTAGACGGATTTGTAGAACATATTAAACTCCACACGTACTTCCCTAAACTTGTCTCAAGTTGGCCTTTTCGATCCCTATTTTTTTGGACTATCCAAACCCTTCCATAAGTGGGAGAATAGCGAGTATCTTTAAGAAATGCACATCAAGACAGTATCAAAATAAGTGACTCATCTTTCTCAGCGTTCTGATTACAAAAACTGTTGACAGGTTATTACAAATCCGGTTAAGTATGTTATTACAAATCCGGTTGAAAGTTAGTCGTCAAAAATCCGGTTAGTTATTTTATTACATATTAGGTTGATTTTGATTACAAATCCTGTTGTTATTACATATCACGTTGATTTTCAATACAAATCCGGTTGATATTACAAATCAGGGTGATGCAACATTGCGGATTCTCACATACATGTATGACATTGCACGTTGTTTTACCCAGAGTAGTCAATAGATAAATCGATAAAATCAGTAAATCTGATTTGATTGATATCAATTGTATGGATCAATCGAAAGAAATCGATGACACACCCGTCTCGTTTATCGATTTATCTTGATTTACCGATTTCATCGATTTATATCGGAACATACATCTATTCATCTGTTAATCCAAAAATGAATGCAAGCAGTAAATTCTTGACAAAGGAGTTGCAATTGAGAGTTGAAGGATCAAACAAGTATCACTTTTTTAAAAAATCTGAAAAATCTTATCTTTTCTGGAAAACCACGTTTAAAATTTTCCTCTGAAGCCTGAAATTGGCCAGGTTTGTAGGCGTCCTGACAATTTAGATCTACCACCCATTTAAAATAATTTCGGTGTAGTTCCGGGTATAGTTACATCCCGGAGTAGCCAAAAGAAAAAATCGAAGTCGATAAAAAATCTTTAGCAATCAAGGGATTTTTATCCATTGATAACGGAAAACGGTAAACATCTACCTAGAAAAATCTTTTAGCCTGAATTTCAGACATCCCTTCGACTCGAATGGATCGATGTCTGCAATTCAGCTAGGAAATCTTTATCTACAGGGTGTTTCAAAAGTTCGTTCCGATTTTTTATTCGCTTAAATTTCACTAATTATTTTAAAAAAAGCCTTTTATAAAACTTAGTATGTGATTCATTATTCATTTAACATTGAATGACTAAATATTAGTAACCAGAATGTCTTCCTGTTTGTTTTCTGACATTTTCTGAGCGGTGAGGTATAGAATGCACGAGCTCCCAAAGCGTGTCCAAAGTCACATTCTTCCAGGCGAAGCGTAGTAACTTTCTTAGCTCGTCCAGTGTTTTGGGGGCTGGATCTTTGTATGTTGTCTCTAGGGGGTTCACATCACGTGAGTTTGCCGGCCGATCCTCCTTTGGGATAAAGTTGGCAAATCCTTCGGACACCATGCTTGCACGAAGTGTGCACCACCTTTTTCTCTTCAAGGCTTTGCAACGTTTTTTTGGTAACTTATCCCTATACCGTTGTGCTCGAATTTTTGATCGATAATGTGAAGTTGAAATTTTTTTAACTTCCTGTTTTGTGGAATTATTACGCATATACTTACAGCTTTTTCGACAATATTTCTCACACATTTTGTGAAAAAACGGACAACTACTCCTTGGTTTGTCTTCTAAGGTCTTTACTTTTGACTACTTGTTCGGTCATCGTTCAGACTTCTTCAACAACTTGGCAATTGTTTTTTGACTGAATGGCCAGAAGACCATAAAAATAGATACCTAAGCTCTAGCACAAACATTGTAGGCCTTTATTTTCATGAAGGAGTAAAGAAAATAAAAGAAAACAATAAAAATACCAAAATAGAAAACCTACAAAATGGGCGGCGAAAGTATAGCGGGAAAAACGTCGCATACGAGTACAGTTAAGGCAAACATTTAAAAAAAAAAAAATTTCTTCAAATTTTAGTTTGAAATTGCTTTGAACTGTTATTTAGATACATTTCTTACCTCAATCAGTTTACATTTGCCTAAAGAAGTATTAAATGCTTTGCTCAAAATACAACTTACAATCGGAACGAACTTTTGAAACACCCTGTAAGGTTGTATTTCTCGTAATACTTGCCCGCGAGGACTGAATGTAAATTAAAACGAACCGTTTTTGTTATTATGTAAAAAATAAAGTGTTTTAAAGAGAAACTTGTGTGTATAGTTTCCACATTTCTCATTTTCATGTTTGTTGATCAGTTGTTACTCGTGTATCTAACTCATACCAAAAAGCAACAATGGCGGACTTCCGTTATGAATTGTTAAAATCATGAAAATTCTAAAATATCGATTTGACACAGCAATTTAGTTTATCGATTTTCACCGATTTCCGTTATCAATCGATAAAAATCAAATGATTGCTACCGATTTTTATCGATTGATTACTCCGGGTGTTTTAGCTAAATCTACGCAATATTTAATTTCTCTGACTGCTTACAGGAGCTCGTGCTGCTAGGCGTTAGTGTTGTGTGTGTGTGCTTTTTTTTATTATTATTATTCCTTATTTTTATCTTTGGCAGGTTACATCACAGCAACCTGGTGACTATTTGACTGCAAAAGGTAACATTCGAATTGACGACGGGAAAACAGCTGTCACAGTGATGATGGACCTATATAAGGGGTGTAGCCCTGGTCGAACGCCTTACTTAACAGAAGTCCAAATTAATTTACAGTTTAAGTCGACCTAAATCAGTACAAGCGCCTGTGGTAAAAGAAAAATTGTAGAACTTGCCCTTTTTCTAAGTTTTTTTTTGCAAGACACATTGGGGACCTTTAGATTGAAGTACGACTTTTCAAACCAAATTCGTGTGCCTCAGTTTAAAAAATTATCACACCAATCTTTTCCATAACGATTGGTTAGGTGCTAGTCTGCAACAGGAAAGAGTTATAAATGGGAAGATACAACACACTTGTAATTCCAAAGTTGTACTTGTGTTCCCGAGTTTGTAATAACAATAATAACAAACTATCCTAAAAACGAGTTTAAAAAATCAAATCAAATTCCTTGAAAGCTTTCTGGTATTTTAATATATACATTGTATTGAAGTCTATGCGGTATTTAGCAGGCAGCAAGTACAGATTGTAGAGTGATGGTCTTAAATGGCGATGTTTAGGTTAGCAGAATTTTATTAAGCTAGTACGCTGACAATCCATGGTGTTAACTGTTACAGTAAAAACAAAAACCAAATCTAAAGGTCGCTATTGAATTGAGTTCATCTCATGTGAAGTGTGGCGTTTGACCCAGTTTAGTGTGGCTGATTGTGTTTAGAGTGCGATCCTAAAGATGCACAGTGTTTTTCTGGAATTTTCTCCCATTCGGTAATCTTTGAAGTTTAGTACCCGGCCATTTTTTTACCTCACTGAAACAGTCTTATATTTTTTGGTTAAAGTCAGATCGCCATGAGGAGGATCTTTGTTAATTAAGGCTGATAACATCTGTACCTTTTGTTCTTTAGGCGACATTCCTTAGCAAACCATTTCTTGTTTAAACTCGATCTGATAACGTTTTCCACCGAGGGTTATATTTGTTTAAAATTTATGAAAGCTGTAACATTGCTGTATTGTACCATTTAACCATGTAACCATTTATCAGGGGGTATTTTTGAGTACGGACAGAACTCACCGACTGAGAAAGCCGCTTTAAACTGTTTATACCTTTTAAGCGTCTCGTATAGTGCTTTTCTGTTCGATGTCGTTCGAGTTGGTATTCTCACAGGTTTATTTCTTTGATTTCGAGGTGATTTGTTAGCTTCCATCAAGGACAATTCGCCATGGACAGACAAAAATGTTTTATGCAGCATCATCACCAGTGAGGGTGGTGTAATATATGGGGAAGGTGTCAGACTTGTTTACCCTGCAGGAGCTGTAGAAAGTCCCGTGTCCGTCAGCATAACATTAGAACATCCTTCCAAGTATTATGGACTTCTTGTTCAAAAGGATCTTGAAAAAGACGTCATGTTCGGTGCACCCACCATCAATCTTCGTCCTGATGGACTTTTCTTCAAGAAGCCTGTTACGCTGATCACCAAGTTCGAAATTCAGGGTTGGAAGTTTAGTGACGTTCTTATTTTGCACGGCAAAGAGACAGGCTTAGGAAAGATCACCTGGAAGGACATCACTCATAGTGCAAAAACTGATGAGGCCAGCCAAGAAGTGATCATCGAACTAAACCATTTCTCGCCGATTGTAGTCTTGTTAAGGAAGACTAGAATTCGCGCCAAAGACTTTGTGTCCCGGCTTAATTTGCGTGCATTTCATTACAGTTTGTTGGTGCTAAGGAGGGGCAGCTCCTTGTCTGAGAAGGTGCGCAACGAAGTTGAAGACGAACTTGCCCTACTCTTCGTAAGCGAAGATGTCTATCACGAACAATTTTACAAACTGCAGGAGACTTCAGCTTTATTTCAGCTAGAAAAGGATCAATTTGTAAAGCTCTACGTAACTCGTAGTGAAACGCGAGAGAAAAGACGCATCAGTAACAACGAGAATCTTAAAGTCGACATTCACGTTGGGGAAGACTACAAGCTTGTTGACGGCCAGCAGGAAAGTACACAATTCAGTGTACAGGCCTCCATATGGTGGAATGCTGGAAAGGTTGTCAGGCTTTCGCTGAAATCAAAAAAGGATGTCAGAAGTCTGTGTGGAGCGATCACCGTACAAGGAGAATATGGACACATTAGCACATGGCACTTCAGTGAAGAAGGTAATTATAAGTTAGCTTGCATAAGCATAATCCACATGTTACTGTTAATGTTGTATTTGATTGCTTCGATAGATGCTTTGCTGTCAACTGAGTAGGACAGTAACAAAATTTATATTATTTTCGCCGGATTCCAAATTCAATCTTAAAGTACAATCTTAAGTGTTTAATAAGGGACTAAGAAGGGGAAAGGGCTTTTCCTTGCACTACACATTGCAAGGCGGGAGAGAACTCTGCCTGTCTCACTTTTAAATGCTTGTAACGCAGACTGTAATCTGAATGAGCTATTTGTTTTCTTTAAGAGAGTCGGCAGCTGGCAGTCTCACAAATGCACTGCCGTACATCGCTCATTATAAAATATTTGAGCTATTTCATGTTTTCTTGATGTAGTTGAATTACCTCGACTATAATCTTTGAAGACATCCACGTACAACGCAGTTAGCTCAAGTACGGTTCTATTTTTCTTTAATTTCAGATCTCTGTGGCTATGTAAGGAGCTTGCTTGGTGTAGAAGATGCCATTTTTAACCTCATTCCCATTGCTAGGTCGTTTGGCATGCCTGAAGAAGTAATGAATCAACTCACGGAGCGTTGGGACGACGAGAGCGAACAACTGGACATAATTTTGCAATACTGGTCAAGGAAGAAAAATGTGGCAGAAAACCTAGATGCTCTAAGAAGAGATCTTGAGAAGTTAAAACAAGGTTTGTCAAACTCCTACTCCAGTAATCCTCTAGTTACACATTAAGTATAATTCACAATCAAAACTTATAGAAAATTATCATCATCATTTGACACAAGCCATTTGAAATAATATTCTTGCGTCTACCTTGAGGCTTTGTATAATAATTATAAGGTAATGACAAACACCGTTAGTTTTGTTTTCGTAAACTTAGGACATCACTCATAGTGGTTTGTCCACTTGGGACAATGTAATAACTTGTGAAAAAACGTTTGGGAAAAGGCTACTGCTTGAAAGCGTCGAATTAATCTTTCGTGTTTTCGATTTTTAAAAGTTGTCGTAGATGATTTCAGTGTTTTACGACTTTCATTTATATTCAGACCACACAAGTTACAAAGTAACAGCAAGAGGTCAGATGCATATAAGGAACTTGCGAGAATTTACAACTAAGAATACCGACGCCGGGTTATTTCGCACTCTTTGCATGTCTGTGCTAAGAGACCTGTGCATCGAAATGGAATGCTCTGCTGAAGGTGTGGAAAGAGCAGCCTCCTCTACAAACCATGCTGACTATTTCTTAATCAACAATTCCACTGAGATTCGCCAACCAAATGAGAATTGTCGGCCAATACCTGAAGATATCGCATCGAAGTTTAGACAAGTGTGTTCACCTTCTTATGAACCTTGTCTTAAAACTCTCCTGTCCACTACCCCTTACCTTATTCAAAACGTCAAGGAAATCTATGTCGACTGCGGAAGTACGGAGCCACAAAATGGTTTAAGGGGACTGTCAAAGGACAAAATAGATGCGTTTGTGTCAAATGTTCAAAAGGCGGAACAGGAGGATAATTTCGGGGATCTGGTTTATGAGATGAGCCAAATTCTTGAGCAGCTGTGCATAGAAAATCGTGACAATCAATCTAAGGCAGAAATAATGGAGTGGGGTGAACGTCTGGAAATTGGTCAAATGCTGAGATCTTTGAATCGGTTTTTTCAGCACAGCCAGCAAGACATCAAGTTGTACAATAGATTAGACCAGTTTTCACGCAATCTAAGGGTCATAATGACCGGTCGTGTAAGGAGCGATCAAGTTTGCATATATCTACATGATCTTTGCAATATTTTGCTGAGTTTGATTGGTTTTGCAAGATTTGATCCATCAAAACTTGTCAGATTCGAGCTAGTTGACTCAGAAAATGTTCTTTTGTCTTGTCACAATGAAAGCGTATCGTACGACGAGTTCGAAAACACATACTGGCAGAGATTCTACATCCCAAAAGAGTCAGAGGACAAACTTCAACTTTATGCAGTCGCACGTGTGCACGTTAATGGACAAACGTGTGAGAGAGGAGCTTTTCAGTCAGTGATTGCGCTGAAAGCTGCCAATGAGGAAGCGTTCGACAAATACATGATTGGTATCGCTGACGTTGCTGTTAAGAAGCTTAAAGACAAAAACCAAGGAAAGTTGAACGTGGTCCTTTGTTCAACGAAAAAAGAAAAGATTCTGGAGTTGCACATCGCCTTGCAACGAGAACTTCGTGAAGACTTAGATGATATCAGAAAGACGGACATCACCCGATGTTACCTAAAACTGTCTTCCATTGAAACCAGTAGAAAGCTATTTCATCTACGTCTTTTGTACAAATGGGAATCCGAGGCAGTTGTCTTTGAAAGTGAGGACTTCAAGACTGTGGCCTATTGCTCCCTTGGAAGCACTTGTACACCAGAAATAAGGCTTCCAGGTAAGATTTCTTTGCTTGACGTAAAAAGGTGATTTGACTTTAGATAGATAAATTTCTGCCTTTCATTTTTTCTTATCTCACCATAATTGAAATTCTTGGCCAGCTAATATTTCAAAAGCGCGATTGTTGCCTGAGATAATAAGAAATAAAGCTGCTAGATAATGGATAAGCGTTAGGCTCTTGCAGTAAGACTGGGGGGCTTTTGAGGCCCAGTATACTTTAAAGTTGAATAACCGTACAACCGTTGAAGGTTTGACCGCCAAACTAAGCGAAATTTCCGAAATATCTATATGGAAACATTTTAAAGTCGTCGTGGCGTGTACTTTAACATTGGTGTTACCATGGTAATCAAGCTTTGAGAGCCATTCAATTTGCATTTCTTCTCACGGAAAAACTGATTCAATTATGACGTTACGCGCGTTCTATAGATTTTTTTGTGTTGAAGAATGATTTACTATGGGTTCAGCTGATAATCAAACAATTGGGCGTCATAATGAAGTCACATTATCGCATTGCGTCAAGCAAATTATACCTAGTTGGAGAAGTTACAAAAACGATGCTTTCCGGAGAATTATTAGAAATTCTAAGGAGTTTCCGGAAGTTTTTTGGAAATTCCAAAGACACAGTGGACATACAACGCGTTGCCTGCTTTGTATTATTGTTAAAAACGTTCAAGTTGGCTGATCAAGTTTTTAACTGAGCGTCAGCAAAACATATATTCCCGAACATCTCGGAGAAAAATTGAGAAAATGCAAATTTACTATTGTGCTCAAAACCATTTAAACTCTTTGAAATATTTTTTAGTTTTTCTGTTAAACTATAAAATTTGTCATGCATCTACTACTTGGAAGGAACTATAGGGTGTCCCAAAAGTTCGTTCCTCTACTTCATAAGTCTGTATTTCAGTACGATTGGACTTGGTAAGCAAATCATTTCAACAAAAGTTGTCTTTCAATATAATTCACTATTTCCATACTTGTTGTGCCATCTATTGACTCGAATATTCCATTTGTGTACTTTCGCGCCAAAAGTGCACGTGCGCGAGTATATTTTCCAGCCACATATTTTTTTGTATTTCATAGCCTGAATTGCTCGAACTCCTTCCTTGTTTTTTGTGAATATCACGAAAGATAAACCCCCTTCACGCAAAACCTTTCTGCTGCGTGAGAGCATAAGTCTGTATACTTCGATTTACTGGCTTCTCTGTTGTAGAAATTACTAAAAAACTGGAAAAATCTGAATGTTGGGTGGTAGAATGATCATGGAGAAATGAAGGTTTTGAAGGCAAGAAACTATGGGAAAGAACAAAAGCCCTGAATAGCAGCTGAAATAGTTTTAAAGAAGGCTAGATACAAAATAGGAGACTCGACAAGGAAGCTCAGTCTTACATATTTAGCAAGCCAAATAAAAGGGTCATGAAAAGCTGTTTCAAATGTTTAAAATCAGAGGCCCCTGAGATGGCAAAAAAAACCCTCTGCTCAGTCTGCCAATTAACGCCCAGCCCGTTTCAAATTTGTAAAGAAGTACAAAAGTCTTGCTGTGGAAGGGGGCTGGGATAATTATCTTTTTTGGATGAATGCCCCCAAAAAATTTTTCCAGCTACCTAAACTAAACAAATATTGTTTGGGGGTTGAACTGGACCCTGCCCACCAGGAGACAAAAAAGCTCAAAATGGATCAAATGTGGGTCTACACGCTGTTTCCCACTTCATGCCGCAACGGCTACAGAATGTGATAAAAAACAAAAAAACAAAAAGGGCATGCCAGTTACTGAAATTCTGAATAGATGTACTTGATAGAGAAATAAACATCTTCGAGAAATTTCATGTAAAAATAAAGTTTTGATTAAAAGTTATAGTGCATGAAATTAGGGGAACGAACTTTTGAGACACCCTGTAATTCGAAACTCACCTATGTTTGCCCATTTTCAGGAATATCAAAGAAATCGTGAGAAAAGATTAAGGGCCAGTTATTTAAACGGAGTTTAGCCAGTGTTTAACAAAACCACGTTCTGAGTAATTTTCCAGTTGCCGAACGCTTTTTTGTAAACACCATTTATCGCGAACACTTGCATGAAAGCATATAGCGTAGACTAGAAAAGCATTTATCACCATGAAATAACCCACTACGAAAGAAATCTGACGGTCCAAAGATTCGCTAAACCGAGGTCTAAGCTAGACTTTGTTTAAATAACCGACCCTAAGAGTTTATATGGTTTTGGGTGACGCTGTCACAAAATTAAAGTTTACGTTAAGTATACGTTTGTATGGATCTTTAACCATGTTTCAAGAGTCATAACTTGATCCCTGTTCAACTTCAGAGCACCAAACTTGGTTGGTATCATTTTATCGACTAGTGTAAATTTGGTACTCGCCCCAGTTCCCTACGCAACTCCGAAATGGCCAATTCACATTATAGTCGTTACATATTTATAATTGGATTTATTTTATCTGAGATTTGTTTCTCTTTAATGTTAGGTTCTGTTTCTTTGACTCGATTTAAGAAAGCCGTGCCTACCGCTGTACAGAGTACTTCTGACACTGAAACAGGAAATGAGTCTCATTTCAACTTGCTTTGATTGACATAATGGACATAATCTACTTTCTTTGGGCACATGATCGACCTTTTATCTACCTAGTTCAATCATAAGCTTGTGATTGCTTATTCTAAATTTCACTAAAATTTGTCTTTCATTAAAAAGTTTTAACTGATGTAGATAATTACATGTAGAATATTCTTCCTTAAAAACTTTGTAACATTCGAATTTCTTACAGTGTTCAAGACTGTATCTCCAGAAAGAGTAGTAGTAGTTGTAGTGGTAATTATGAAGCTACTGACAAAGCAATATGAAACATCCTTTCTAATACTTCGCCACGAAAAAATCTAAACCAAGAAACATCGGTGATATGGAAATATGTTTTATTCATCCGCTTTTTTTAGTTTTGAATATTTGTGTCTTGCGAGATGAGAGCCAGTAAGTTGATTTTTCTGTCTTCTCGTTTTCACCACGCAAAGGAACAAATATTATCGAGTCTATACTTTATTTTCTGCATGTTGATTGGCTCACCAGAGCAGAGGTATCAGCTCATAATTCTGTTGTTACCGAATATGGTTAAAGAACTCTTTATCGACCGTTTCACGGCAGAGCATGAGAATGGGTCGGTGTTGTTCATTGTACTGTGGTACTGTTTTCGGAAAGGTATCGTTCGTTTTATTGGCTGTGTAAAACTCGTCATCCGAATCAGTCCCTTATCGCAAGTCAACGCAACATCGTCTCAAGCTCGTCGAACAGCAACGAAAGAATCAAGAGTGTTTACATTTATTCACGATTGCGAAGTGACTCACTAAAAGATATCTGCAGCCCGTTTAGGCGACAAGGATCTTCTTCCAGCCACTATGCCGCTAATACACGCAGACTAGTATCAGGCCCCGCGCAGGGGGAGGCGCTGGGGCTATGCTCTCGGTAAGTATCTCGTTTTGCAGCCTAGGTTTTATAGGTTGCCACATGTTCGACATTCGATCCGGTCACACACATTTTCAAGGTCAGTATTCTCTGTGCTTTTTCCCCTTGTTTACATTATTTTCTTAGTTGTATTCTTTGCTATGGTTGTTTTTGTTTTCAATGCTTTCCTAGGGATTTCAGTCTTACAAGGGAGTCTAATTCCCGTCGGATTACTGGCGCGTAAGACTGCTACCACTCGAGCCGCGTCTTTTCCTTTATTGTATTCACGGTACCACTTTATCTTTCAGGTTGCAATTCCCTAGTTTCAGCATTTCCTTCTTATCGATCCCGTGAGTGGTACATTCGCTGGCTTCGGTTATTCTCCAACCTTATTAAGCTGAGCGGCTCTAGCGGGATAGCAGTCAGTTCTTGTTCAGACCCTGTTCAGTTCTCGAAGTATGTCCGCGGTTTCTTCTTTCCGTATGCGGGTTTTTCAGTTTTTTCGTTTCAATTCATATGCCTATTTTGTCATATGCTGTTTAGTCTTCGTGCTTCCTAGTTTTATTCGTGCAGAGTCAGAGTCAGAATTTGCTTTACTTGCGTGCTACTATTCCCGTTGGGTTTTTAAGGTACGAGTCATTATAAATGGCTGCATTCTCATGTCTGAGCTATTGTTTGGCTTATGCTTTCGTTGTTGTTTTTAGCAAAACCCACCAGTTTTGTTCTCTATAAATGTGTTTTGTGGCTCCAGAGCAGAATTTGTTTTGCGGACAATTTTTGTTACCTGACTCTGTCGAGCGTGTATTGGAACCAGGGGCTTAATTTCGCTAAATTTTTCACGGCCTGGTCTTGTTTACGCTGTGTTTTGTGGCTCCAGAGCAGAAGTTGTTTAACGGCAATTTTTGTTACCTGACTCTGTCGAGCGTGTGTTAGAAACAGGGGCTTGATTTCTGTAAACTTTATTGCGCTCTGGTCTTGTTTACAATTTGTTTGAGAACTGTGGCTCCAGAGCAGAAGTCGTTTCGCGGCAATTTTTGTTACCTGACCGTGTCGAGCGTTTTATTTTTTTTTATTTTTTTATTTTTTTCTGTCGAGCGTTTCATTTAGTTTTGGGACTAATTTTTACTATTTACAGCGGTCTTGCCCAAGCGACTATACATGACAAATACACCATGCATTCATTATCATCTTCGAGACAAGACACACAGGTTGTTGTTATGGCCAAACACCTCGCCTTGCACTTCATGGCAGCTCTTTCGGATGGTTTTTTTTCCCTCTTCCCACCCCATCCCAGCCCATAGTATCTCGGGCCTGTATTCTTCATCCGGAAGAGGCTGCCAGATTTCTCCGTCACTTAGCATAGGAGCGCGGGCAAGATTGATGTAAATAGGATTTTCTTTACGTTATTCGTTGTAATGTGCTTTGTTCAAACTTTGCCATAGTTTAGGCAATTATGGCAGGTACAAACTCCCTTCAGCGATTTTTTTTTAAAAAAAAACTCCTGGTACAGAGAAACACAAAGATAAATAAAAAATGTAATGGCGTCGTTACGCTGCCATGGCGACTCCGATTGCAATAAAACCCAAATCATAATAAAAATGTTCATCTTGATATAATACAGTTGTGCTAATCTTTTCTCCATATCTTTACTCATGGCGACGTAATTGATGCTCAAACTTGGGAGGTATCCCCCCTAAAGAATACAGTCGAGCCACCTTAAAAGTGTTTGAAACGACAAGTGCGGGTTTTAAGCAACCGGGCCCAGCCTCCCCCCCCCCCCCCCCCCCCTTCCTTTTGAAAATACATTTTCATTTCAAAAGCGCTTTTGCTGGAATAAGAATATTCGGCTGTTAGTTGCCCTTTTCGATCCGTTATCTGATGCCTATAAGTAAGCCTTAAAACGCCTATCTTTGCAAAAAATGCACTTAGTCGAATGAAGGTTGTAGGCTCTTGCGTTTTCAAACCAGGCAGGCTATGTAGCATATAATAATAATAATAATAATAATAATAATAATAATAATAATAATAATAGTCTTTATTGCCAAAAGATAAAAATACATATCTTTTGTTACATTCCAGTCGCTAAAACACTCAAAAGAATCTACCCTAATATTAAACTAATTCAACTTTAAATAGATGATAAGATACTACATAGAAACTACATTATCTTGTGTTTAAAAATCAGCCTATTTACATAAGATGTCTTAAATCGTTCGGTATTAACCTTGGGGAGGGCACACTGTTTTTTACGCAAATTATATTCATTCTCCTTTCTTGGTGGTAAATACGAACCTAGCGGATGGTTATCTACAGAGGTAATAGCCTTTAAAATCTTGCAGTCCTGTGTATATAAAACGTCCTTAATAGAAACTGGAGAAGAAACAAAGCGGCGCTTGTGGCAGCGATCCAAAAAAGGTTGTATCATATTCAAATCTGATTCTGACGCTCCATACACGGAAAGGTAATATGTAAAATTCGGTAGAACTAAGGACTTAAATAAGTGGTCTATCTCTACTTGAGAGTATTGCTCCTTTCTAAGAGACCTTAAAACATGCAAACATCTGTTTGCTTTGAGCAGTTTCAGTCTTATATGTTCACTGAACTTGCAGTTGCTTTGGAGGGTAACACCTAGTAACGACAGACTGTTGCATTGTGGAATATTGCAAATTTGCTCATATTGCGTGTTATTGTTCTTCTTCCTGACAACGAGTTCCTTGCATTTGCTCGGGTTACACATCATATTATTCTCTCTAGACCAATTTAAAAATAGTCCCACTAAACGGTCAGACGGATCAAAATTAGTGTTTACCGGAGCTAAGATTGTGGAATCGTCTGCATATTTAAAAAGGACAGGAACGTCATTATGAAAAATATTTAAATCATTAAGAAAAACATTAAAGAGGTAAGGGCCGCTAACACTTCCCTGAGTCGTTCCCTTGTTGACTGCCTGCCAAGTACAAACATGGTTACCAGATGAAACACGCTGTTGTCGTTCATCCAAAAAACTATGGTACCAGTTAACTATGTAGGGGTTTAGCGGTAGGTGCCTAAGTTTTGCAGAGAGTAAACAGTGTTTAACTGAATCGAAGGCTTTGCTAAAATCCATAGTAAAGATACGAACTGCCTTACAGTCTTGATTATCCAAATAGTTATAAACATTATGTTGAATAGATATTAATGCGTTCGTACAGTTACCCCCCTGCCTATAAGCAAACTGGGTGGGGGTCAGACATTCCTCAACAGCTTTCCTCGCATGTGTTTGATTTGGAACAATGTTGAATGGAGTCTTTTTAATGAACGTTCTCGGTTAATTCTGAAGAACTCCTAGTTACTACTCCACGGAATTACGTTTTCTTAAAACAAATTTTATCGGCTGATGATATGGTCTCTGACGCCTCAAAAGTCCCCCCAGTGAAAGTTGTGATCAGTGGTTGTAATATTACATGTTTCGACGACATTCTAGATAAAATGAAAGAGTTACATAAACCTCAGAAGATCATGATCTGCGAACTTTTGCTGGTGATTCTTGCAATCAGCAGAAGAAAGGTTCTTTTCGGCGGCTTGAAAGTGATAAACATTGCTCCGCTCGACAGTGACTCAAGGAAGGTTTATTAACGTGACAGTTTTATCAGCCATAAAGAGAGAACAGACAAATTTGTCCTGCCGACGTAGCATATAAATTTGCTGTTCATAACCAGAATTAGAGAATTTTTTTCGGAATATTAACAGTCCATCCAATCCGTCACATACCACCACCACCACCACTTCAAAAGAGGTGGTCACCGGCCCCCGCACTTTAAAAGCTGCTCCGTGGGCCCTGCAGTAACCTACCCAGTACAACAAGCTATCTATGTCTCTACCTTCTGTTCTCGTTTAGCAAAACCAGGGTGCAGCGGCTTCAAGTAACATTGCATGGAGTCGTTGCACCAGCTTTGTATATGGCGACCATGGTTGCTCTCCATAGTTAAGCTTTTTTAAGTAAACAAAATTACCGAAATTCATAACAAAATTGTTGAGTTTTTCGTTCAGTTTTGAACAGTGTAAATACTGAGAATCAGGTGTCTTATTGGACAGCCTGTTCATGTTTTAATTCGGGCTTGCTGGATATCAAATGATGATAACAATTTCGTCGTTAAGCGTCTCTTTGAGTATTCATAATTTGACATTTAGTGCGCCCTTGTAGAACAGTCCTGTGTTGTTATAGCACGTGCAAATTAAAACTGAAAATCTTTTGTTATCCCACAGAAACTGGTCGAAAAGCTGAAGCCTCAATAGTAAATGAAAGGTCACCATGTCCAGTACCAGACAAAGAACATCACGAGCCACCCTCAGGAACTCACACGTCAGAACAGCTGGGGGAAAGAAGTAAGAATACAAACACTGTATTTAAATCTTGATCCTCAATCAGTCCAGAAGCCTCGCGTAGACTTCATCCTTGTCTTCAAAGTTCAATCCGTGCGACCATTTGCAAGGTCCAAAATTTAGACCCGCGAATTTATTTTTTTATGGCTACTTGTCATGAAGGGTATTAATCCCCTGCCAATGCTATTTTTGCAACTCTTTTGCCACGAATTTTGCTGTTTTCACAAACACCCGTTTAATCGTACATGACAGATTACTTCTACGCGGAAGCTTCTCCGCCCTCACATCGATCCAATATTATTCGGTTGGTTGAGCTCTATTTGCTTGACACGCCGGAGATTTCATCCGCCATTGCTGGAAATCCTGCACTCTTCTCTGATTCGTTGACCGAGTTTTTTGACGCAAAAGATGAACCTTTTTATAGCCTGAAAATGTATCAAGCTGTGACACAGCCTTTTTAGAGATCCTGAGAAGGATGATGGACTCTTTTTGTAAAAGAATCCCATTCTCAGTTTCTGTTGAGGGTGAAGCTCTCCTATACCAAATTTAGATACAACGTTTTGAATCATTGTTTTTGTTTTTCAGTTCATATTTTGATAAGGACGATGTCTAGCGAAGAGTTCATGTTAGCTGTTCACCCAAGTGATTTAGTTAGGACTGTCAAGGCTAACATCTTTGAATCGAGAGGACACCCCCCTAGCACACAGCGCCTTATCTTTTGTTGGAAGAACCTCGAAGACCACTGCACTCTGAAAGAGTATGGCGTTAATGAGGAATCTACTCAACAATCACCTGTAAACTTAGTTCTAAGACTTCGAGATAAGCAGTAACTTGGGAAACTTTAACGTCAGTCAATACCAGAAGACAATGATGCTTAAGCAAAAAAGCATCTCTTTAAGTGCAAATAATTGATGCCTTATAAATGATGACACTATCCAGAAATAGGACCCAGTGTATAAAAATTTTAAAAGTAAACATAGAAGAGATGCAAAATGAATAGTTTTTTAAGACGAATCCATTAGGCAATCGAGAAATGTTCAGTGGACAAAAACCTTGTACCAGAATATTTTAAGCCGCATTATTTTTAACACTTTTCAAGGGCTATAGATGTAATTAGTTATCTGTAATAACACCAAAGACAATTTCTTACGACAGCCCGAGTAAATAAATTTTAAATTTCTCAGGAATTGAGAAAACACAGTTAAATTCTCATCCATAGAATTTCATTTTGTGAAATTTAAGGCTTTTGAAGTTTGATTTCTCTGGCTCCAGTAAGATCCTTTTGTTTGGAGTCATTTCATACAACTTTTTAAATCTATAGCCCTTGAAAGTGTGAATAAGAATGCAATATGCTTGGAGAAATAGAGATCGGTATAGAGATTGGCCATGTAGAAACAAAATCGAAGTTAGTGAAAACGGGCGAAACGTTTAATCCCAGTTTATTCAAATTTAACAGCAATTCTCTGTAAGAATCAAGCAAAGTGGGGTGGGAAATGAAAAATTTTGACCCCCCCCCCCCCCCCCCTCAAGTTGTGCATGTAATTAGATTATGTGGGGGGATGTCTAAAAATGTACTTTGTTTGGGTTGCTACTTTACTGTTGTCATAGTAACACCAATTGTTTGTTGGTGGCAAAAAATCTCATATTTAACTCCGAAACTGTTGTAAAAAGTGCAAAATGTGTAGCTCTGTTTCTCAAGTCCATTAAAACGCTACAACCAAAGACTTGGAGCAGATATAAAACCATCATTCTAGTTTACATTTGTGTATATTGCTCTTTCAGTTATTATATCAAATTTGCCTGGCATAAACGGTTTTAAAATCAACTGAGGCTTTTTATCTATCTAGAACGTACTAAAACACGTTTTTGCTGGCCTATTTTTCCGAAAACAGAAAAATAAAAAAAAATAAAAAAATTTTGACTAAAACCATGGACTAACCCGTCTGAAAAAAAGAATTTCAAAACATTTCGACATTCTATAGCTAAAATCGACGTATTTATAGTCTAGAAAGGAACGGTCTGGAACATACTTAGACACGTTTTTCTTGCCTAAATTGCCCTTTGGGAAAATGCCAATTTTTTCGAAATTTTTAAATCCTTGTTTTTATAGTCTAGATAGGCTGTTTTTCTATCTGGAACATACTACAGCGCGTTTCTCTTGCCTAATTTCCCCAAATGAAAAAAGATAGATGTTACGAAAAACTGTATTGCGTGACTAGCGTGATTTTCTAGAAGCTTCGCGAGAGTTCATAATTTGTTTATTTTAGGATCTTGTGTCAGCGTTTCTAAAGCGGTATATTTTGTAATCTTTCTATAATTAGACTATTTAGAAACTTCTAGAATATTGTTATAAAAGTATATAAGAAAGCGAGTTCGAGCGTAGTTTTAACTAGTTTACAACAAGCGAAAAGAGTTTGACGATCAGTCGTGTTTAGTCAAGTGTGACGGAAGTAGTGTTTATTCAGTTGGCAGAGGCCAACTGAACTTTATTCAAGTTGGCGGAGGCCGTGTAAGTTTATCGAGTTACGTGCTGTTTTGGAGTTTTACTTCGTGGAAACTACGTTCATTTTTGGAATAAATCCTCTTGCGGTGAGGGTAAAAAGAGGAATGAGTTTGCGGAATGGCATGTGGCATGGCTTGCGGAATAACATAATTATGCGGAATTTATTTTATTGAAAATGGCGCAAAGAAATAAATTAAACAAGAAAGCATGCGCGCGTTTCTGCCGTGCTTGTTTTGGCGCCAATTTGAACGAACAATCGCTTTGCCGGCCCATTTATTACTGCTATTAAAGCAAGGCTAAAATTGAAACACAGCTGATACACCAAATAGGGTCACTCTTTATTGTGATAAACGCTAGAGGGTAAAAAACGCTCGCTAAACGTGAAGTCGGGCTATTGTAGCTACAATTCTAGGGATTTTTTATACGGTGAACGAATCAGTTTATATTCGAGACTAAATGAACGCCTCGAGTCAAACATTAATCCGTAATCCACAAATCGAGAGAAGCGGGGAACTGCTCTGTGTCCTTGTTTTCGCGGCTTCGCACCTCCCTCGTTTGTGTAAGTTTGTGCGTTTGATCGAGAACTAACCAAGGCATTAATATGTATTTTTTAACAGTTAGTGTGATGCCGAACGGGCTTTTCAAACTTAATAAAGGTGAAAGTAAAGGAGAAAAAAGGCTAAAAGTAGGAAGGAAAACAAAAAGAAAAGAAAGAAAGAAAGAGAAAAAGCACACAAACTCGATTGCCAGGATTCGCATACCCGAAACTTCACCACACAGCCAAGGAAAAAAATACAAGAAATGTTCGATCTCTGAATATTATGTCACGATCAATCACGCGACCCACCGTCTTAAAAAGAAACACTTCTCACGCTTTTTCAAATGCACATATAGGTAAAAAAATGTCAATAGTGCAAATAGCTTTAAAGTTTTGCAGAAAAAAAACTAAAGCAAAGAAGGGAGCGTGACCTTCCAAAACATCTATTCTTCAATGGTCGACTTTTGTGATGTAGCATCGGTGCTGCCAGAAGCCCGACTAATAAAGGCAAGTAGAATCTTTGTGGCTGTGCAAAAAGCTAATCGATCTTGAGAAATCAAGGAGTCTTTCCTGGATTTTTGTTTGTCATCGTAGTCTAGCCCGCAACCGATTAAAAAAGCGGCTGCTTGTGAATTGATTGGCGCAAAATTGGGCGGAATTTTCAGTTTAATTTATTTCTTAATTCATTATGCATATACTACATTCCACATAATTATGTCATCCCGCAAGCCATGCCACACGCCATTCCGCAAACTCATTCCGCCTTTTACCCTCACCGATCCTCTTGTTGCTGTTCCGACAACCCAGCGTTCAGTTTGGTTTGCAAGCTACCCGTCCTCTAAAAGATTACCCGCGTAACAATGGGAAAAATTTAAAATTTTTATGACCAAAATCATAAGCAAATCCCTTTAAAGCAGCCTTTTTTTATAGTCTAGATGGGCTTTTCTTATATCTGGAACATACTAAAACACGTTTTCCTGGCCTGTTTTTTCTGAAAAAACAAAAGATGAAAAAAAATTCAAATTTTGAAAAATGCAATATTTTCGACATTTAAATCGGTGTTTTTATAATCTGGAAAAGCCTTTTTTTTCTACACTTTTTTCTTGACTATTTTTCCTGAAATAAAAGATGAAAAAATGTCACATTTTCGACCAAAACCATGCACCCATGCTTGGGAAAAATGCAAATTTTTCACAACTTTGAAATATATGTTTTTATAGTCTAAAAAGGCTATTTTCCTAACTGGAACATAGGAAAACGCATTTTTCTGGAAAACTTTGCCCCCCCCCCCCCCCCCCCCAAAAAAAAAAAATAGATGGAGCCGCTTTTAATAGAGAAATAACAATTTAAATCACAAACAATTTATTTCAGAGGAAAAAAGGTAACTGGACTAGTAAAAGTGAGGGCAAACAAAACGCCACAAGCATCATTAGAATAATGATGCTGCCCCAACCGAGAGAAATGCAGCACCAAAAAAACAGTGTCAAAAACGAAAAACACCGCCTTTGCGGAGTGTAATAATAAGTAATAAATTCAATTACATCGTGTCAACGGATTGTTACAGGCGATATAAGAACTGCTGCCCTTGCCAGTCAGTTCTGAAAAGAAAAACGCGAAAATAAAAGGTATGGAAAGTAATAAAGAACCGATAGAGGTATGAAAATCCTGACAACGTAGGGACTGCCGCCCTTGCTAGTCAGTCCCACAAGTCGGAAATAATTCAGCAAGTTGATAGAGGATAGGGATGAAAGCCGTATGTAACGCAAGAAGGCATTAGATTTCCACCTGCCTAAAACGCATCTGCGCGTCAGACATTCCCCTCTCAGCCGCATTAGAGGCTGTTCCGATTCGAAAACTTTGACCTTTGTAGCGTGCCGGGTTAAGTCCGCAACGCTTAATAGCAGTGGTAAGCAGGCCGCAAAAATACTGTCTATTAACCGGAAGCCCACCGATAGTGAAAAGGGGGCCTGGAGAATTGGCTCTTAATTTCAAATGATCGAGCATAAATTGGACGGGGCCAAAAGACGACTGACGTTGTATGATCACAGAAAAAGGGGGCAGGTTGTAGCTGTGCTTGTAATGCATGAATGTGACCTTGAGCGAAACAACATGCATGGTTACAAGCACTAACAAGCTTAGCGACGTTATCAATTGATAAGAAAGAGTTGTTGTTATTGGTTGCCGCCATTTCGCCCATACGTAAGAAGGCATAAAAGGCAAGGAAACACATAGCCCGAAACAAGCACAACTCATAAGGAGACAGGGAAAGATCTAAGCTAAATACAAAATTTTGTGGAGAATAGGGAGTGTAATAGGTAATCTGCTGTCAATACGTGACTGTGCCAAGGTTACCATAAACTTTAAGCATTTGAATGATAAAAAATACCTTAAGTTTGTAGGATCCAGAATTAAGGCCAAACAACTTATGGGAATAACTGATTGCCGAAATGTAGGTATTGGCTGTGGAGGCGGCATAGAAAAAATCTTATACGATTGAGCAATTAATTTTGCATAGTGTTAGGTCTGCGTGGTTTTCTTTTCAGTTGCGATATTCTTCAAAATGCGTGTGGAAAATCATAGGGCTTAAGTCTTTTGTCAAAAATAAGAACTTCAAATAAAATGCTCTGTCTGATATTTCAATCAAGCCCAAAACTTGATAATGTATAAAGATTAGAAGGCCTTAAGCTCGATTGGGATAAAAATTTCGCATGCAAACCCCATTGTCAGTAGGAGTTCTCGGAAGGACCTGGATCGCTGAGATTCTGTTTTAAAAAAATTAGCGATTTTTACGTTCGAATCGTAAACTCTCAAAGAAACTGAAAATTGGTTGGGGTAAACATATTATAGCATATCCCAAACGATTTTGTGAGCTTCATTTTGATAGTTTGGGTTTCTGACAAGTGTAAAGTAAACAGGCCACTTTTAAGTGCTATAAAGCTCTGTACTGGATAGTAAACTTCCCTGTAGTTGCTCAGTTAACGCCAAGTTCCTTTTGCCCAAGTATATGTTTGTTAAAAATTAATAAAACCATTATGAATTTCAAAGCATTTTCTACAAACAAACTCTCAAAAGTGCGTTGTCTTATGCATGTTTATACGTGGTGATGGTGGTGATGATTCACAGCAGAAGGAGAAGCGACAAGAAATTAGAAAAGGATCGAGAAACTATCTGGCTTAACTGAGGAAAAGCGCACTCGAGATGACAAAATGAGTCCAAAGTGCAAGCAGTTTCTGGAAAAATGCGAGCGAGGCCTACAAGCATGAAAAACCGTTTCAGTGATTTCAGTAAGCAAATCCCACCGCGCAAAGAGGAGGCAAAAGGAAAGTAGAAATGCACCATATTACGTATTAGTAAAATCCAGCTAGTGGACTATTATCAACGCTGCTTTCTGATTGGTTGAGCTACTACTAGGCTATATGTTTGTCTTATCCATCCTAGGGTTGTCCAGGAATGCTATTGAATATTGGAAACAGTGTCTTAAAAATGTTAAGTGTTTGTACTTTAATGTTTGTCTGTTGTCCCTATTGACTTTCAAGATGGTGTTAATGACTTTGATGTTGGCGTTAATGAAAGTATATTTTTCTCTTTTGTATGCCGAATAACGCATATGAATGCCCAAAAGTGTAACTGAATGAATCTGGTTTATACGCAAATGTTCGTATTTTCGCTCTTCAATGAATGTATCTTCGCACTTTTTGTCGCCGTTTCACGTGAATGATTGCGTATTTTCTCGTAATGAACAGCAAAAGGTGTAGTATAAACTTTATTGATATTTTGAATGTAAAACATTGACAATATTCACATTGAAATGTACTAGCCATGGACGTATGTATGGTGGGCATCAATTTGGCAAAATTAGCATAAAATCAAAACAGTGAATGTTGTAACGCGGATTTTTGGCCAGTTAGTAGGCAAGGTTCGTCTTGAAATTTCAAGGTGTTACAGTGAATCAATCTTAATGGAAGTTTCAGACCGTTTTATGTATATCATGAAGGTTATGTGATGAGCTTGATAAAGAATTTTTTCCCGCTGTCTTAGAGATATTCAGAAAAGCGCTTAAAGTAAAAATTTAGAGTAAAGTTGCACTTAGACAGATGTTGAGACTCGGACAGTTTAGATTTCATCTTTTCGGATTTCCTAGCTGAAAGTCTAGTGATCCGAAGATTATAGAGATCAAAACTTACCTTTTTGAAAATTTCAGTCACAAAAAAGGCTCCCGAAAATCCTAGGTGACCTTTTTAGGGGAAAAATCCGTTAAAAATGTGCAATTATACCATTTTTTAGAGGTTCGAAAATCCTAGGAGAGGTAGGCTAGTAAGAAATTTTACAACAAATGTTGCGAAAATTCTAGACCTCAAATCATCTTCCGAACAGATATTTCCCGAAAATTGACGTTGGGTGCCCCTGATTTTTTCTTTCTTTCTTCATCGATGGCGAAAGGCTAAAAATCGAAGGTAAGCAATTTTTTGAACAATTATTCCTGATCTCCAAAGATATTTAGTTAAGAAAATTAAGTTGTTATTTTCCACGGAAAATGCTGATAATTACAGTCTACGTTGACCAGTCAGTGCCCAAATACTCATATGAATAAGGTCGCTGTCTCTGATTAGTAGGGAGCTTAAGTAACGACGACGGCAACGACAGCGAAAACGTCACCCAAAACTGAAGAGAATTTGCCCTGCTTCAAGCTTCATTGCTCTTATTCCAACTCTTTCACTTCGTCAAATTTTGGCGATTTGACTAGGAGTTGACTTCTAAAGGACTGTAGAAGTTCACAAAAAGAAAAAGAAAATCGTTCTCTTGTTTTTACGTTCGCAATGAAACGTGAGATTCGGAAGGTTCACATCGTAATCGTGTAGTGGCGGCAAAGTAATGTACAAAGAAGCGTGATGCACGTGCAGAGTTGTTGGTTTGTCAGTCTAAACCTATTGCTTTTTTTTTTGTCGTTGTCGTTGCCGTCGCCGTCGTCGTTGTTTTTTCCCTATTGTCACAGTCTGTACTCCGATTCTTAGTGACATAGTTTGAAGTGAAAGTTTTTTTAACGTTGTTTGAATATAAGATTGAGAGGAGAAAAATAAAGGACATTCAAAATAAAATAACCCACTTAGAGAAAGATCTGGAGGTCCACTAATTTCTTAAACCGCGGCCTAAGTTAGACTTCGTTTAAATAACCGAGCCAAATTGTTTGCTCTAAATTCAGTCAATCTCACCTCATCCTTTTCGTGCGGATCAGCACTCAAGCAAGTCCGCCCACACACAGAGCCGGGCCTTCGGCGCTCCATACCCCTCAGCCAAGCTAGTTCAAGCTCAAGCCAGAATATATTTTCAGGTTATTTGTCTAATGTCTAAGTCAAGTGTTAAAAAAGTAAAATTTCGTTTGTCAAGTTTGCTTTAAACCTAGAACTCAAGTTGCTTTCCTCACTGCGATAATCATTCTAACCTTAGAAGTAAGTATATTTAGTCACTTGTCAATTTTGCTTCAAAATCGGTATTTTTTTTTCTTTATTCAACAACATCATCAACATTATCATCATTATAACCATTCGGTCATCAAGTCTCATCAGCGTCGGTCGGTCAGTTTGCTGTCAGGGTCTAAAAAGGAATCATCGATTAGCCCTGGACAGTATTGAAAACAGCACGCAGTGCTTGATTTAAGTTCTTGAAAATAAGTCTGTATTTGTTGAAGGGGCAAAAATTGTTAAAAATTGTTTGAAATTGGCATGAAACCGCGCGCTCTGTAGGACAGGTTGGTCACGTGGTATAATTTCTAAATCTCATTAATGAGGGAGACTTGGGACCAAGAATCAACCAAGATGGCGGCTAAAAAACGTGCTTGTTCAAAACCTGAATTTACAGTGATTTCATCGTTTGTACTGAACTTCAACACCGTGGCTTAAACAGTTAACCATCTGGTCGCTTATTCGTCGTCGTTTAGCTCCTTTACGTTTATAGAAATGTGTTACTTCAGCAACGGGAAACAAGCTTTGACGCAAGGAAGCACAACAAGTCTGTCGGCCCGGATGTTAAATTAAAGGTAAGGCTTTTCTGAGATCGTAGAAATGTGGTAGAGACTAAGATTATTTTATTAATGTAAGAATTTAGATTTTCCAACGGCTACATGCAGGGATGTCAACCCCCCACGTCTTTAAATATTGAGACTTACACTGTAATAGGGACGTTATTAACGTAAGTCTATTTATTATATAAACTTCAATGAAATACCAGGTGAGCTTTCGCGCGAAAACTTGATATCTTCACATGTGAAAATAACATGTCACCTTCGCTATGGCTACATAATAAATCGCGCCATTCACACCAAAAAACTATTAACTTAAAAGTGAAATGGTTTGGTATTTCATTGGTGTTTATATAATGAAAAGAACATTACATGGCCGCTTGGAGATACAAAATTTCTCTTCTCGTGTTGAAAAATTATTTCACTCATTCGCTGCGCTCACTCGTGAAATATTTTTCAACACTCGAAGAGAAATTTTGTATCTCTGTGTGGCCATGTAGTATCCTCTATATAGTACCCGGGAATCAGCGAAAGATTCCGGCAATTCTATTATTTTTTTTACAAAAAGGTCAACTCTGCTAGTTAAAAACAGTAGAAAAACTAAGTTTCTGCATTCATTTTCCATAGAAAAAAATGCAAAATTGTTACCTTGTTTTCTTTATGCTTGTCGTTTAGGTTAAAAGTTAAGAAAAGGTACCTTTTTGTGAAAAAAAAGTCAGGTATTTGCAGCTTATGAGTGAATGATATTTGGACTTCAGTATTGTGTGCTCTTCATCCATTTCTCTCTTTACCAAACGATGTTTTAAAGGGCATAGAGGTACCTTTTTGTCGCTTTCAAGTGATCTCAAAGGTTACCATCTTTCCAGTTGGAAGCAATGTTCTCAAAAGAAGTCCCTTTTTTGCAGTTGGAAGTGATGTTGTTAAAAGTGCGAAAAAGGTGCCTTTAAAGTCTTTAAAAATATAAAGAGTGTTTTCAAGCTTTTGGAAAAATCCTACTGATTGACAGATATCAACTGTTGGCACCTATTGAGCTTCAATGAACGATGCACAGATGTTTTTAGGGGATTTTAGGTGATTCTGTTAAAATTGAAATGGTTTACAACAGGAATCTGTTGAGTGAAAAATTTTAGCTTGCTTCTTCTAGCCAAGATCAAAAGCAAGAAACTAGAAGAAATCCAAAAATACTTGCTACCAGCCAAATGGATGAAATGGCTCCTGAAAATGTAACAACTTCTGGTACTTTATAACTAGATGCAAGAGGAGGAGCTCAGCAAGTGCAATTTTAAGCGTGGAGCAAATACTTTAACCTGAAAGAAGTCCTACGTAAAAAGTCTAATCATTTTCATGTGCAAAAAAAGTCTACCTCGATTCACACTGTACAACAAAAAGCACAGGTGTTCATTTTTCTTTTCCTTTAAGTCCAAACTGAGCGGGTTCCGAGCGCAGGATGCAAAGAAGGTCTGTTTTACATCCTGCCATTCGGGCAAGCTGTAGGTAGAATGAACGTGTAGTAGCCCAAAAGTCATTTCAACTAGCCCCAAAACCCTTTTTGATTAGGAGGATTGATTACAATCCTTCTGCAATTTGAATTTCCCCAAAAAAACAGCACTTGCCCGTCGGGCAAGTTAAGAACAAAAATCACTAGCCCGATAGCAAACTCCACTAGCCCCAGGCTATTGGACACTACTTTCTTTGCATGCTGGAGTGAGTCATTTCAATAACCGTCTTGTTTCGTGGGTGATGTTTTTCACTCCAGAAAGGTTATTAGAGACTTCAGTCCTGGGGTTATTTTTGTTTGCCATAATGTAAGCTAAATAATTTAACTTCAGGTGCTTTTTGAGCTACAGGCCAAAGTAAAGCCATTAACTTTAAAAACGCCACCATACATGTACCTTTGACACCCCCTAACTAAACACTAAAGTAAGCCTGATTAGCTTTCCTCTTCTTAGACGTTTGTACAGTATGCCAGCACTTTTTTTGAGAACTTTGGTGGAATTTCCTGGAAAATTATTGTTTTTTTTTTTCAGAGAAAATGAAAATTAGAAATTTTCAAATAGAAAATAAACTCTCAAAAATCGAAATAAAAAATTCAAATGCCACTGTTTAGACAATTGTCTTTTGGTGTATTAAATCCATTAGCATACATTGTTGTTATAATGCTTATACGTATCATCATGGCATCATCACGCATTTTAGTGAATTTTTTAGGGTGAGCATTATTCGAAGAAAATGGAGCATTAAGGCAAAACATTTTAAATGCTCAAAAGCCTGGTGCGGCTTCTCTTCAGGTTACTTCTAACTGACACCTCTTATTCGTTGATAACCACTGAACCAGTGACAATGCTTCGAACTTCACTCTGACAACATGGCTCACACTTATACCAAAATCAAGCCGGGATCATCAAGCACAGGGAATAGATTTTAAAACTGTGACCTGATACTGTTACAGTGTCTAGCTTAGCAATTGTCTTCAAACTTGGGCAACAAATAGGGAACATTTATCCCTTGACTACTGGATCAGTAAAATAATTCAGACATAAAATTCATAAAATGGCACCAAATGGTTGACATCTGTCAACCAGTAGGATTTTAAATGGCTTCCCATGGCTTGAAAACACTATTTTATATTTTTATTTTTTTTCTATGTGCTCTAGCTGAGATTTTCGCCAAGTTTCTGTGTGGTCTTGCAAACCACTGTTTGGTCACCTCTTGAATAAGAGATTGGCATTCACTTGTACTTGGTCCATTTATGGTAATTTTGCATCAAAGCCTCTTGCATATCATTCTTTATACTGGAATGGAGACAGGTTTTTAGCCTTTTAATGCCAGACCCTCCTCGCTTAGCCCAGGAGAAGTGAAAGGCACATCTCCCCCAGCTCCAAAAGGCAAGGGCAGAGATGTTGGTAAGTGGATTTCATGCTTAGCATGTGTTTCAATAACCACTCAGTCAGTGTCTTAGACTTGCAATGCATCTTATTTGGATGTGCAATCTCTTCAGGAAGCTTGCTTTGCAGACCTTGGAGGTTGTACATGTACTTGAACTTGGTCCACTCACATAACAGCTCTTCTTTCAGTGCAACCTTGTCATCCCTGTCTTCATGGAAGAAGTCTCCTAGCAAGTCAACATCTGCTATGCCATGCTGTTTATAGCGTGAATTTCATCCGATTACTTCGAGTCGTTATTAGTCCCTCAGTATAACGTCTGAATCAACGGGCCGTTAATGCCGTCCATTGACGTCACTACTCCTTTGTCAACTGCATGCATTACTCTGAACTGGTTGTAATTCCATAATCAAACTCGCAATCACACAATGAAATAAATACACACATGGAATACTTAGTTAAAAAACAAAACAATTAGAAGCTATTTTGTCCTTAACGAAAAAAAAAGAAAGCATGGAAACAAGAAAGAAAAGCTAACAGAATCATTACACTTGACCATGAAAATAGCTAGAAGGTTGAATTACAACATTGGTCTCAGAAACTTCACATAAACAAAATCACTGCCGAAATCACAAAGCGGTTTTAAATGAAAAACCTACTGACTCTCTGCAATGATTCTTCATTCGCAGTTCAATTTAGCATTTCAGTTTCGAAGACGAGGACAATTTTGCTGTTTACTATGAAGATTATCGAAATGTTTGAACTCCACACAAGCATGCCAGAGGGATGCGATCCTCTGAATATCTAGCGACAATCCCGTAAAATTTTTCATAATAATGCATAATCATGCAAATGTTTAGACAATCAACCAATCAAAATCACTACCTGGTTTCCAGATAGGGATGATGTTACTGTACGGCATTAACAGCCGGTCGATTTAGAGGTTGCTGAGAGGAGAAATTATGACTCCAAGCAATTGGATGAAATTCAGGCTATACTGTTTGAAGCCAACTTCATTTTTCTTGGGAACTGCAGTTGGGTCAAAGACCCTAAATGCAGTTAGGACTTTAAGGTTTCCCTCAAATCTATTTTCTATGTTTTCTTTTAATGCATCTACATAATTAATGGTCAAATTCTTAAGCTGTTCCTCCATGTGAGGAGACATGATTGGTAGTTTGCATCTCTGAAGTCTCCCTTTCTTGGACAAATCTTCCTTCAATCTTGCCATGTGCTCATGCTGTTGACCGCTGGGTACTCTATCGCTGGAGCAATGGATGCTAAACAAACTTCCCCTTGTTGGAAAGTTTTGCTCAGGTGGCCAAGTACATTATTTTGTATAGGGAGTACTTCTTGCAGCAAGTATACTTTGCCAAGAAACCTTAAGTTGCTTGTTTGCTGTAGTAGACCAGTAGCGATTGCATCTCCATCTTCTTTGAAAACTCGAAGTGTTTGGAGCAGTGCTTCATAATCTTCGTAAACTCCTTCTATTGCTTTTTCAATTGATAACCACTTACTTCTGCATGCCTTCTGGAATTGCTTTCTCAGCTTTTTCTTGGCTCTGTTTCTTACACTAAACTGTTTGATAGCCAAGATAGCTTTTGCATTTACAAGTAGCACTTTTCGTGGCAGAGTTGTCAAAGAAAGACCCCACTTGCAGGGAAACTTTCTCCACTTGCTTGATACAGGAAATTGTGTCATTGGCATCGCCACCTGCCAGTGCCAAACAATGGCAGATGCAGTGCACATTTTTTTAGGTCTTGTGACCAGCTCGCAATCTGGAAGCCACTTCATTTCTTTTTCCTGTCATTACTGAAGCTCCATCAGAGGAAAAACTTGCAAGCTTCCTTTTATCGATCCCTGCATCTTCTACTTGTGCACCAAGAGCATCTGATATTGTTTTAGCATCTGCTGAGGTTGAATTCTCCAACAGACTGCTTGAGACAAGGAATGCAGTCTTTGCTTTGCCAGTTGCGGGATGGACAAAGCTGCTCTGTGTTAGAAACATCACAAACTTCATCTGTCAGGAATCCAAAGCACTTGTCTCTTGATATATCATCTACTGACTGTGGTTTCAAAATGCTGGCAGTGAGAAGAAACATTTCTCTGATTGAACCAGCTGAAAGATGTTTGAAATACTTAATATCTTCAAGCCCAAGTTGCTGAAGAACTGCCAGAAGACTCGTGAACTTCTTCTTTGGGATCTCCTCCTTGGCAATCCAGTACTTAGCAAGCAAGGTTTTGTAGTAAACTTTATCTCTGGTGTCTTGAATTTTTCTCACTTCTTCTTCAAACATCGAAACTCTGCTGAGAAGCTCTGCTGTAACAGCAGCTGCATGTTGTTGAGAATTTGCGTGATCTTCAACCGGTTTTTGTTTGAACCTAACTGCTGGTTCAAGGCTACACTTCTTGCTTTTGTTTTGGTAATATAATTTGCCATGTTTTCTGCAGAGTAAACAGAACATTCCCTGCCGCTAGAGCTTGGTATTATAAGCCAGTTCACACTGGTGCTACTGGGGTAGGTAAGGTTATTGTCCATTATCCAGGGACGTTGAAAACGATCAACAGACTCCTTGTTCAGACGACTGACCTCCTGGGAACTAAGGGTGTACATGTTCGATTTTTGCATTTTTGGTAACTGTGTATACACGTAGCACGTGTGTCAGCTGAATCAAATGATGTTGTCAAAAATTTTAACTCTTGTCCTGCAGTCCAAAGTTGAGCTCTAGGACTTGTCCTTGCTTGGATTCTTGTTTTTTGTGCTTACTTAGATCCTTCCTTTGTTGAGCCTGGGGAGCTTGTGTAGTACTGGAACATTATTACTGGTTGTTTACCATTTACCACAAATTCCCGGAAATTCCGGTTGGGATGTAAATGGTAAACGATTTTTGGATCGTCCCACTAGAAAATTCCCGGGAGAAATGAAAATTCTGAAAAGGTAGTCCCATTTTCCTGATTGGGACGTTCTGAATGGAAATTCATTTACCATTTACAAGTTTCTTGAGTTTCGTACTAGTTTCATGTTGTAACTAGAATCCAGTCTAGGGCGGCGTGACAATCTGGAAATTTTTAGGTAAATTACCGTCCAAAAATTCCCAACCAAAATTTCCGGAATTTTTTTATAAATGGTAAACAACCACTGTACCTTGGACACTTTCAGCTTCAACCTCAATCTCTTCCGAATTAGCTGGTGGGTCAGCTGTAGAAAGAAGGAGAGCGTGCAGCGATCCTTCACAAATTTTCTTTTGTACCTCACCCAGATGAAGGGAAATACCATTGGCTTAAAAATGACTTTCTGGAAATTAAAGTTGATTGATAACTCCAGACTCCTTTTTCATCCAACCAGCTAATGAAGTATACTCACTTATCGTAGTTTTCATAAAGAGATTTGGGCCTTATCATTAGGACTGTAACGATACATCGAAATATCGATGTATCGCGATAGCGAGTGTCCCGATAGCAACGCATCGATTGCAAATCCAACTATCGATAACAATTGCGATAGTTTCGACAACTATCGATAGTTTCGATAGTTTTTGAATAAATCAAAATAGTCCACTTTAGCTTTCTTCTTTAACAGAGAAACACGTCAGAATCTATGTTCGCTACTTGTTTGCGCTGTCACAACAAAAGGAGCACGAAACATGTAAACTTTAAACTTCTCCGCCATGTTTGTTTTGAAGAAAACAAGATGCTGTACCCCCTCAAGGATAATTGACTGCTTAAATGACGTCATTCTCCTATTTCCTAAAGGGGGTACAGAGCAATGATTGTTGCTGTTCAACAAAGATGGCAGATAAGAGCCAACTGGAGTGTTTTGAAATCGTTTCTAACAGAAAAAAATTCTGACCAGTACTATCGCAATAGTATCGCAATAGTATCCCTACTATCGCAATACTATCGCAATAGTGTTTCAACTATCGCAATACTATTGCAATAGTCAAAATGACCTCAATAGTCACCTCTACTTATCATCAGTTTCAACAGTGAAATTGCCACTAAAAGACCATCTTCTAAGTGTTTTAATTTAAACTTTTGGAATCTCATACATCTATTTTTATGCGTGAGTCACCAGTAATAATTATGTGCAGTGCACTTTGTGAACGATTCAAGATGATGAATGATAGAAAGACGGCAACATTTTTTTTAAAGTTTGTTTCTGAACAAGCTAAGTCAAAAAGTATTGCTCTACTAGTTTTAACTAGTAGAATCACACTTGGAATTTAAATACTATATACCTGTTTATTTTGATCCCTCAGTCTGAATAACACATCTGTATATCAGGTTATGTCACTGGGAAACCTTTATTTTTTCAGTTTTGTTATTGTTAACCTCATGGTAATGACGCAGTACCATTGTTACAAACCTTGAAATCCCAGAGCTTAGTACTTAGAATAAAAAGATTTGAATTTTGAGCAAAAACTGGGCTAAATTTTAAACTGAAGCATAGAAAAGCTCTAAAGTCTTTTGGGTTGAATTCCCCTCTATACAGAGAAAAGCCTACAAAAACAGCCATTTCTCCTTGCTTCCCCCCATTGGGGACGTTTTCAGTAGAATGAGTTCACATCTGTTAATCAGAGACAGAAATTCTATACTGATGATGTAAATCAATGTTTACATAGTAAATCTGGTAGTCATGGGGTTCCAAACACAAAACGGTTTGTTCAGTTGACTGTATGTTTCCCCTGATCAATTAATTTTTATTAAAATTGTTGTGTTCATCTGCAAACGAGCTCTAGCAAAACTCAAATGCTTCTTCTGGAGAAGAATAATTATATTCCACAAATATTGACTGTTTTGTTTTATATTCATGGCGTAATTATTATACAATCTTTGTGAGCTTCTGTCTTTTGTCTGTCATTCGTAAGCGATAACTTAAAACAATGTAACTTCTCCATCGAACAATCAGTACTTCTGACCTGATTCCAGACTGATGTTACATAATCATTATGGAATTTTTTGTTGCTGAGTCACAGAAGTTCCTCCTCACGAAACATCTCCATTCAGTGGCAAGGAGCGAGGAAAAATGGCTGTTTTCACAGGCTACACAGAGCAAAACTCCAGTCAAATACGTGGGGTATGCCTGGGGGAAGATTGGAGGTTTTGGAATTGACTGATATATTTACCCCTCTCTTAAAAGTATAAACCTACCACTCTCTGACGTGGGAGGCCTTCCTTTTGAGGGCAGGAAGTTACATGTATGAAACTCCCCACACTTTTAAGCTTCCTGTCCCGCCCTATATTTTGTGATAGACTGTGTTAATTAATCACCCGACTATGACACTCAACTGAATCCATGCAGTCTGGCTTTAAGCAAATAGGCACTTTGAGATCCAACAATGCAACGGCAATGCGAATGTCAAAATTACAAGAGGTGTAATAAGCAAACCATGCATCAACTTTGCACGTGCATCAGCCTGTTTGTTACTTTTCTTTGCCATCTTTGGACTACTTCATGTACAACATGAAAATGCCTATTTTGCATTTTATGAAAGCAACAACAAAATTTTATTTCTCTTTCTGAACTTGTATATTATGGTCCCGTGGGATCCAACATTGACAATTTAAAGTAAGTTGGTAGAGGTAATTGTGTAAGACTGAAAGAACACAAAAAAATTCACTGTTTAAGCAATATTCTTGTTGCCAATGTGTCTTTGGATCTTAAAGTCCCTAATATTGTAAATAATATAGTCCAGCCTACAGTATACTAACAGCCAACTCTCTACAATGGCCACCTTTCTACAACGTCTACTTTTTTAGTGGATAGTCATTCACTCTTGTTTAAACCTATAGTCAATGGCCATCTCTCAGATGTTGTATAATTTGAATACCTCTTGGCTGTAATGTGTCTGCTTGGCTGACTGATGTAGACTGACATACATTTGTATTAACTGATACTCAGCTGCGATGTAGACTGATATTTGACCAATATGTCGACAACGTATTGGCTGATATAGTGTCAACCAATAATGTTCAGCTATCGGGTGCCCAAATTGCGAAAGATCTGAAAAAAAAAGCCACCTTCTTCTGTCCCCAAGGAGGCCATTGTGGAGAGGTTCAACTGTATTTCAAAATACCTTGGAAGCTTTGCTCAATTTTCAATTTCTTATTTTCTCTTTTCAGACAGAAGGGAATTTCAAAGATTAATTGTCTTGAACAGGGTTGGGGCAGATCTTCAGATGTTCAAAAGTGGCTCCATATAGAAGAGTAGCTGAAGTGAAGGACATCATAACAACAGGTTTGCCAGGTTGGTTTGTACCTACTGAATTTCAGAAAAAAGGTTTCATTCTGGAAATGTTTGCTGACACAGGCCAGAAAGTCAATCATATGAATGTGGCAGGGCTTTCACTGAAATTTCAAGTTACATTGTACTAGGTATACAAAATTGGTCAAGGGGAATTTAAGCCTGTGAAAACAGCCATTTCTTCTTGCTCCTTGCTGGTGACAAAGTTTTGTGAGGAAGAACATCAGCGACTCAGTGGGAGAAAATCCATAGTGATGACATAAATCAATGTTTACATGATAATAAATCCGGTACATTCATTGGGTCCGAATGCAAATTAAATTTTGTTCAATTTTACATTTCTTCTGGTTGATTTTGGGAAAATGTTGTGAACATCTGCCATTGAGCTCTAGCAAAACTCGAAATCATGTTTCTTCTGGAGAACAATTATATATTCCACAAATAATTATTGACTCTTTTGTCATACAGTTGTAGATTCATCTAGATTACATTAATTTGACTTGTCTGTCATTTGTAAAAAATAGCTAAAACAGCAGAACTACTTCATTGTCCATCAAAGCTTATGCCCAAATTCCAGACAGATTTTATGTCATCAGTATGGAATTTCTGTGTCGCTGAGTTGTAGACATTCCTCCGTGCAAAACGTCCCCCAGTGGTGATGAGAGAAACGTATGTTTTCACAGGCTAGCAGCTCAGGGAGTTAAACAGTTAAGATGTCTCTTTGGTTTTATTTTACTTTTGTTTGGTATGAATGTAGTCATGGGTTACAGGGTTTCAAAAAGGTTTTGAGTAGGTGGCAAAAACTTTGTGGTAGACAGAGATGGAAAATGTTTGCACCTGTTTCTAGCGTGGTCTGGGCACATGAAACCCGCAACCCTCCCCCAGGCCTCCAGCCTTTATTGACATTCCTAATGTGAGGTTCAGCTGGTGTTGTTCCACAACCCTTATTCTGGTGAAATTTTTTGACGTTGAAATTGATGTTGCAATTTGCTTTTGAACAGGGTGGGACAGATCTTCAGATGCTTGTTCATGCATGAGTGGCTCTAACAACGGAGCAGCTGTGAAAACTAAAGGACATCATTGCCACGGGAAAGAGATCACAAGTTCATAGGTTGGTTTGTGAGCTTCATCGGTGTTACTACTAGCATGGCAAAGTAGAATGTAACTTAATCATGTGGTAAATTGGCTGTCATTTTGATTAGGGATCAGTCCCACTTAAATTGGGCTTTTCTGATCATAATACTTCTTTACATTCTCAAGTTTCTTGTCTCTGAATGTGATGTGTTTAACCTCATTGAATGAAGTTATTAGTATTATCTATATTATTATTATTATTACTATTATTATTATCATCATCATCATCATAAATTGTTTTATTATCATGGCTACAATCTCTCGCAAAAAGGCTTGAGGGACCAAGGTATTTATTTGGCCAAAATTGTTTATCAGACATTATGTAATTCAAGCTGCCCTTGCAGTGCCCATTAGATTCCAAGATTGTATTCAACCCTTGAAATAACAAGTTTGATTGGGCATGGTGAGATGAAAATTTTAAAAATTGCTTACCCTTTTGTCGAGATGTTGTTTACGTTTTCTAGCCTGGAGTTGTCTTGCAGGCCTTCCAACCCTCGTTTTCAGCTACTTTCTAACTTAAAAATAAATTTTAATGTACCTTGGCAAAATGTTGCTTGCCAATAGACCACTTTCGATATATTAAAATTCAGCTTGGCAGCGAGGCCTAGAGGACACAAACAAAGGAAACTGAACGAATATGATTATTCATTTCTTTTGTTTGTGTCCTCTAAGCCTCACTATCAAGCTGAATTTTAATATATCGAAAGTGGCCTATTAGAGGTAAACATGTTAGCCTGATGTGTTGCTCTACTGGCTGAAGGGTCTTGGACAGCACTTTTGTCTTGCTAAAGGGGGATAATTCCTTGTATTCCTAAAAATTCTCTAAAATTGAATTATAAAAAGCTCTTTTTAAAACTGAATGTCTCAGACATTTTGCATCTAGCTTGTAGAAAATTGGATTTCAGGTTGGAATTTTGTAACATAAGTTGATTCTCAATTCCTTTTGTGTCCTATTGCTACGGGACCTAAGAAATTGAGAATCAATCTATCAAGTTAAATCAAAATTACCCTGAAAACAAATGACATAAAACATGTACTTTTTGCAATAAAAACAAAACATCTGTGTTTTATACAGCTGAAGCCCACCTTACAAACACCTTCTTAAGGTGGCTGAACACAGTTTTGCGGGCGGTCAGCGGTAACTTGCGCGACAGTGCATGTTTTAAAATTAGACAAACAAACATGGTGGAGAAAAAGCAACGGTACATATACACAGAAGACGATTTCTCAAAATGTACTCATTAGGTTTTGTGATATTTGGCAGAGTTTTTCCTTTTATCATATTTTAAGTAATGAGAAGTTTAAAATGGAAGTTGAAGAGACAAATTTTGTGACACATTTAATTATTACAGAACAATAATTTAAATTATTGATTATCTAAAAACCCGTCTGTTAAAATTTGGTCAAATAAGTTTCAAATGGAAATGATTAGTTATAGTAAGCTGTTTGCAAGTTTATAGGGAAATCTAACGAGTGAATTTTATGTAAACTGAGAAAAAGTGAAATTTTAAGGTTGTATTCAATCGTTCATGTTGCCATGGAAACTACAAAAAAGTCAATTTTTACCCGTCAATCAAAGTACCGGTAATTATCTTTCATCAGTACATTTTTCACTTGCCAAATTTCAGCTTGTGAGCAGCAACCTTTCTCTTGCCATGATTTGGCAAATGACTTATAATCACAAACTGTCAAAACTGTGTTCAGCCACCTTAATACAACACCTCATTATTACAGACAGTTTGCTTTGTCCCCAGGGAAAGAAGCCGCTAAATTTTCTCTATATTCAATCCACTTAATGTGGACACCTGTTAATATGGACCTTTCTTATGGCCCCGTCAGTGTCCATATTGATTAACGGGGTTTGACTGTTATGGTTCTTACAAAATATGTCAACTGATAAACAGAATAATTATAATTGTAATGTTTATGTTTGTAACTTGACTTACATGCTTACTGCATTCTCATGTTTTTCTTATCCAGATCAGATGCATTATGCCACAAACAGACAGGATCAAGTCTTCAACATTTAGGCGTCAGAAGTTATCTTAAGTACCATATTACTTTGTGATCCAGCTCTTGAGTGAACCAGATAAACAAAATGTGGCTTGCTTGCTCAAAAGACAATTATTATTAATCTTATCCAGGACACAAAATTAAAAATGCATTTAAATGCACTTTAAAGGAGTTAACGATAAAGTGCATCTTTAAGGATTGGTTGGTTTGCACACACTGAGTAGTTCACTACAAAATTCACATGATACAAGGCATGTGGAGATTTCTTTGTGCAGGGCTTTTCATCCTACAAGGATTCTGAATACAATTCTTTCTTCTGCAGAAATAATATTAGCTGAGTAAAGCATACAGGGCAAAAGTATCAACAGCTGATTCCTCGTATGTAGTTGAGGGCAAAACTACTTCAGTTGCTGTTGTGCTGAAGAGTTGGTTTTGATTTTGAACAGAATCAGGAACATCTCAAGGAATTGAAGTTAATTGATAAAAGTGAGGTGAACCAATGTTTATTTTCAGAACATCTGGTGGCTGAGTGGAGTTGGAGAAATTCACTTCACCCTAAATATAACCTATAAAACAGTCTGTATTTGAAGCTCAAAAGCCAATTCAAATCACTGCCACACAAAATGCAGGAAAACTATCCAAAACACTTTTAAGTGTTAATACCACTTGAAAATTGATTTGAGAGTTTCAATGAATTGTTGAGCAAGTTACATGTAGCTGTTTAACGTTGATTTTCGGACTGGATTCTGGAATTATAACAACATTCGTCTTATTCAAAGAAAATGCCTATAAAAATTCAATTTTATAGTCCTATTGTGCAAAGAACCACTCAGTTTAAAAAAATTTAGCTTGATAATTAATCATGCCAAATAGATTTTTGATTTTACTCCTGGATAATTATTAGCTTGCTTTTGACCAGTTTTGCCACAGCTACACATATGCTATAGATATAAGCTAAGTTCTGCTATAGTTTAATATTATTTTAAAAAAAAAACAGTTTTACATCATTTTCATGTGCCAAAACTACCACATTGTCAATGACCCAAAAATAATATTAAAAACTTTTATTAAAGCTCACAATCATTGTGTCAACAAACATGTGGAAAGGTGAAAGAAAACAAGGTACAGTTTGGCTTAAAAGGTCAAAACAAGCCTGTAAAATTTTTCCAACGCAAAGATAAATTCATGCAATGTGCTCCAAGCTTACATTAATGTGCAATGAAGTTTCAAAATTATAATTCAGCCAAGCCAATTTCTGGTTCAAAGAACGTAATACATGTATGTATTCTACTGTTGCACTCGGAAAGTTTAAGGAAAAGTTTTACAACAGAAAACGATTAATTAAGTTCATCAAATTGTTGCTGAAAAGAAAATCTGCAACTCAAATTGGCAGCCTTAACTCAACAACCTAAAAAAATGGTTGAACTTAGCACTTTATCAAAACAACTTTGTCAAAATATTAAAAAGGGCTGATCACTAAAATCTCATTTCAAATTTTGCAAAATCTGAAATTTGGAACCATTTTGTTGGCACTGTGGTTAGATCTTTTTTCAAAGTTCTTATGATTTTCACATGCAGGATGAAGAGATGTAAAACTGGCTGTGGGTTAGATCAGACATGCAATCTACATTGTGGCTTATACAGCCAGCAGCACTAACTGACTGACTTCTTAACTGCCTGGATGAATAACATACTGACTGGCTGACTAGAAGGCTGACCGACTGGTTAAATGACTGACTGCCTGACTGGCTAATGACTGACTGACTAGCTGGCTGGCCAACTGACTCAGGGTTCCACAGTCTTGAAAAGTCCTTGAATTTTCTTCAACTTTGAATGTAGTGGCCTGGAAAGTGCTTTTTGATGATTTTTGGTTGTCCAAGACAGAGTATAAATCAGAGCTCAGAGAATTTAGAGGTTATTGACACAAAGTGTTCAATGTGTTATGCAATAATTAACTATCAATTTAAGACAAGTGAACTCAAAAATGTAGAGAATTTGGAAGAGCAAACAGTTCAAGCCTTAAAACCTTATCAGAATAGACTGGGAATGTGCATTTTTGTACAGTCTGTGAAATTATATTCCTAGTGGGTGGTCTTTGAAAATCTAATGTGGTCCTTGGAAAGTCCTTGAAAAATGGTTGCAAATTTTTGTATGAACCCTGTGATTGCCTGACTGGCTTGTTGACTGACTGGCTGGCTGGCTGACTGACTAGATGACTGACTGACTTACTGACCAAATAACTGACTAGCTGATCAACTGACTTACGGGCTAATTGACTAGCTGAATGACTGACTGATTAACTGGCTGACTAACTGGCTGACTCCTTGACTGACAGACTGACTGGCTGATTGACTGACTGACTGACTGACTGACTGGTTGACTGATTGACTCCCTTACTGGCTGATGACTGACTGAGTGACTGGCTGGCAGACTGACTGACTGGCTAACTGAAAGGCTGGCTGGCTGGCTGACTGACTGACTAGATGACTGACTTACTGACTGACTAGCTGACCAATTGGCTTACTGGCTAATTGAGTAAATGACTGACTAACTGACTGAGTGAATGAATGAATGAATTAGTGACTGACTGACTGACAGACAGACAGACTGACTGACTGGTTGAATGACTGACTGCCCGACTGGCTAATGTCTGACTAACTGACTGGCTGATTGACAGACTGACTGACTGACTAGCTGACTGACTGACTGGTTGACTCCTTTACTGTCTAATGACTGACTGAGTGACTGGCTGACAGAGTGACTGACTGACTGACCGACTAGATGACTGACTCACTTACTGACAGACTAGCTGACCAATTGGCTTACTGGCTAATTGAGTAAATGACTGACTAACTGACTGACTAAATGAATGAATGAATGAATGAATGAGTTAGTGACTGACTTACTGACAGACAGACTGACTGACTGACTGGCTGAATGACTGACTGCCCGACTGCCTAATGTCTGACTGACTGACTGAATGACTGGCTGACAGACTTACTGGCTATAACGGGCTATAACGTACTAGAATGACTGACTAGCTGACCAACTGGCTTACTGGCTAATTGACTAACTGACTGACTAACTGACCAACGTCCTGAATGAATGAATTAATGACTGACTGACTGACAGACAGACAGACTGACTGACTGACTGACTGGCTGACTGACTAACTGACTGACTGACTGGCTGACTGGCTGACTGACTGACTGACTGGCTGATTGACTTGCTAACTTGATGACTGACTGACGGGCTTGTGTGCAAGAAAAAAACTAACTTATTATTCGTCATATTGTTAGTACCTTAAGTTAGCTGATGGAATAACTGGCAGGCTGAGTGCTGACTCTACTGTCTGGGGGTTGACAGACTGATACACTGACTGAAAATTTTAGGACTGACTGTTTCACTGTGATTTTGGGTTAAACCCTTTAAAAAATCAAATATGGCCACTATGAAAAACCATAATTCATGAGGGCTTGTTTTTTTTTTTTCTTTAACTACATGTAGATGATCATCAGAAATTACAGGGTGTCCCAAAAGTTTGTTCCTCTAATTTCATGCACTATAACTTTTGATCAAAAGTTTATTTTTACACGAAATTTCTAGAGGATGTCTATTTTCTGTATCGAGTACATGTATTCAGAATTTCAGTAACTGGCATGCCCTTTTTGTTTTTTTGTTTGTTTGTTTTTTTTATCACATTCTGTAGCCGTTGCGGCATGGAGTGGGATATAGCGTGTAGACCCACAGATGATCCATTTTGAGCTTTCTTATCATCTGGTGCGCAGTAACCAGTTCAACCCCCCAACAATATTTGTTTAGTTTAGGCAGCTAAAAATATATATTTTGGACATTCATCCAAAAAAGATAATCATCCCGGCCCCCTTTCACAGCAAGGCTTTTGTGCTTCTTTACAAATTTGAGAAGAGGTGGGCGTTACTCGGCAGACTAGGCAGAAGGGTTTTTTTTGCCATCTCAGGGGCCTCTAATTTTAAACATTCGCTTTTCATGACCCTTTCTGGACTTGGCTTGCTAACTATGTGACAGCTTCCTCGTCGATTCTCCTCTATTGCATCTAGCCTTCTTTAAAACTATTTTAGCTGCTTTATTCAAGACTTTTGGTCTTCCCCTTCGTTTCTTGCCTTCAAAACCTTCATTTCTCCATGATCATTTGACCACCCAACATTCGGATTTTTCCAGCTTTTTAGCAGTTTCTACGACAGATAAGCCAGTACATCGAAGCATACATGCTTATGCTCTCACGTAGCTGAACGTTTTTGCGTTTAGGGGGTTTATCTCTAGTGATATTCGCAACAAACCAGGAAGGAGTTCGAGCAATTCGGGCTATAAAATACAAAAAATATGTGGCTGGAAAATATACTCGCGCACGCGCACCTTTGGCGCGGAAGTACACAAATGGAATATTCGAGTCAAATGGCACAACAAGTAGGAAAATAGTGAATTAGAATGAAAGACACAAGTTTTGTTTAAATGATTTGCTTACCAAGTCCAATCGTACTGAAATACATAATTATAAAGTAGAGGAACGAACTTTTGGGACTCCCTGTATTTCTTGGCCTATTTTGTCCCAAAACAAACTAAGTAAAAATTTGAAATTTTTGCCCATAGTCGCCATTCAATATGGCGACTATGTAAAATACATAATTTTGTAGGCTAGGACAGCGTGTTTTCCCTCTAGACAATCATCAAACACTACCTCAAGGCCCATTTTGTGCTAAGACAAACAAAGAGGAGGTTTGCAATTTTTGACCAAAATTACAGTTGACGCCTATCCACCACCGTGTTGACTACGTAAAATCAATATTTTTATAGTCTAGGAAAGCTTGGTCTTTAACTAGATGATCAGCAAACATTATCTCTAGGCTTCTATTGTCCAAAAACAAACAAACAGGAAATTTGCAGTTTTTGACGAAAATCATGGGTTAACCCCCATGAAAAAATACAGTTTGGTGACTTTGTAAAATTTATATTTTTTTTACTTTAGGAGGGCTAGTTTTGTACTTGGATGATCATCAGACATTATCTCAACGCTCATTTTGTCGAAAAACAAACTGAGGTGAAATTTCCAGTTGTCACCAAAATCATGGCTTAATCCCTTTGAAAATCTCAATATGTCCACTGACTTAAACAGATTTTTTTTAGTATGGGAAGGCTTCTTTCTAATTGGATGATCAGCAAACATTATTTCAAAGCCCATTTTGTTCAATTGGTTTAGTCCCTTTGGAAAAGTCTAGTTTCGTAACTCTGTAAATTCAATATTTTTGTACTTTAGGAGGGCTTGTTATCTTGGATGATCATCGAACATTATTTCAAAGTTCAATTTGTGCGAAAACAAACAAAGGGGCCATTTGCAACTTTTGACGAACGTCGTGGGTTTCCCTTTAGAAAAATCTCAATATTGCGACTTTGTAAAATCCACATTTTTTTAGTCCAGAAAGGCTTTTTTTCATACTGGATGGTCGGCATACATTATTTCAAAGCCCATTTTGTTTCAAAACAAACAAAGAGGAAAATTCCATTTTTTTGCCCTAACTCATGGGTTAACCCCTTTGAAAAAAATACAGTATGATGACTATATAAAATCCATATTTTGATAGTCTAGGAGGACTTATTTTTTAACTAGATGGTCATCAGACATTATATTATTTCTAATGCTATTTTTGTCTAAAAACAAGCAAATATAAATTTCCAATCTTCGACCAAAATCATGGGTCAACCCCTTTGAAAAAATCTGAATATGGCCACTGTTTAAAATCAATATTGGTATAGTCTAGGAACGCTTGTTTTCTACTTGGATGATCATCAAACATAATTTCAAGGCTCGTTTGTCCAAAATCGAACTGAGATAAAAAATTTTCCAATGTTTTAATAAAATCATGGGTTGCTCCTTTGAAACAATCCCAATATGTCCACTGTGTAAAATGAACATATATATTTTTCTTCATCTAGCAAGGCTTTTTTTCGAACTGGATTATCGGCAATCATTGTTTCAAGGCCCATTTTGTCCAAAAACAATCAAAGAGGAAAATTCCAAATTTTGACCAAAATCATGGTTTAATCCCTTTAAAAAAATCCAGTATGGCGACTATGTGAAATCCATATTTTTATAGTCCAGGAGGGCTTGTTTTCGTAACTAGTTGGTCAATTTACCTCGTTACTTGCTGACTGCATGACATATCGATGTACCTTTCTAACTGGGATATCGACGTATTGACTGAATATCTTAGTGATTTATTGACTTTGACTTTATTTACTGTATGTAACTGAATGAACGACTTGTCTTGACTGTATGGCTACTGGTGGATTGCATGACTGTGCTAGTTTATTTCTTGTTTTATTTACTGTGAACTTTATGATGCATCCCAAATCTGCCTTGCATTGCGTTAATTGCAAGGGGAGTGGGTACTAGCTTTTGGCGCCATGAAATATGGGATCGTATGAGTAACAGTCAATAAGTTTTGAAGCTGGAAGGGTGGTTAAAATAAGAAAACAGCCATTTAGGGTTTTGGGTTGGCACGCGAGAAATCACTACTATTGTGAATGGACAGTGAGAATTAGCAATCACCACTTGGAGAGTAAAACAAGAAGTTCACAGTATCAAGACAAAAGGTCTTGGATGACACTTTGTCTAATTTCAGACTGACTTTATCAATGATTGATTTATATCGCAAAATGCGCCACAGATGTGTGTGTTATGAATTCTTTTGATTTGTAATTTAGTGCAAAGTCGTAGTCTTAATTGCAGTTGTCCTTGAGATCGTCACGTAAGGCGTTTGCATCTGCCTGACGACCCCAAGAGCCATTTCAAGGAAGACTGCACCATTTTATTTCATACGAATAAGCCAGTCAAGATATTTTTTGTCGATTTCGTTTCTGAAAAACACTCGTTTGTGGCGTACTTTTTGTCGAATGGAAACTGCTTGATAAAGATTAGTCTGATTTTTACCACGAAGATGAAGTAAGAGTTTATCAAAAGCAGAACTTGGCTCCCTCTCTTGATTTAAACCAGCTAGTACTTTAAGCTCAAAATACGAGTGTTGGTGCAAGTTTGAGAAAGACGTTAAACTGTTGCCGCTCAGCAAAAATGAAAGAATTCGCGTGGGCGAGAGTTTTGGTAATAGATTTTCCAAGCCGTTTTACTCGCGGGAGTGTTTTTTTTATTTTGCGAATTAATGTTTTTCCAAATTTGCATCGACACTTGAACTTTGTTGTTGAAGTACTTATGGTTTTGTCAAACGCAAAGGCTTGGACGCAATGGAGCATTGTGCGCAGTAAATTTACGTCGTTCTTTTAGCGCTGAGATTGTTGTGAGCGATGTGTAAAGAAAAGCAATTTGCTAAATTCGATTTATCTTTTACAACATTGTAGGCAACAATCGCTTGGTTGGAAAACGGCGTAATTTAAAGATCAGTTTATACTAGCGACTTAAACGCAAGCAAAACCGGTACAGCTGAGTTCAGTGAGATCGTCAACAACAATGCGTAAGCTGAAACATGGAAAGAAGGAACACTCTAACTCTTTCCTTGATCATTACTAATTCACACAGTTAAAGAGCAAACACAAGAAGAACAAAACGAACCCGTTTGATTTTCTTGTTCTTGTGCTTTAAATGCGTTAATTACTGGTGAGGATAGAAGGAATGAGTGCGTACTTTCTCCTGTGTTTGTGTTTATTCTTGTGCTGTTACGTCCACACTTAACTTGTGCTTGTGTTTATCTCACTGGTTTAAACCAATCTTTACTGCGCGCAATGTTTTGCTGTGTCCAAGCCTTTAGGGTGTTTATCTGGTTCACTCAAGTACCTGGATTACAAAGTAAACAACACCGGTACTAAAGATAACAATACTTTATTGAAGAAATAAAACTTGTCTCTGTGGTCCATTTTTCACAATAAAAAAAAATATAAAAAAAAAAATAATCTAGCCTCCCTCGCCCCTGCCGGACTGCTTCCACTCTGCTCCAAGTCGGTGTTCATTCTTCTGTCCTCATTTAATATTCCAACTTTAAAATCCTGGTCTGTTTCATCTGACCCCTTCATTCAAGCTGGAGGCAGTTGGACACTTAGAAAATTCAGCCGTTTGTTCCCAAGTGGGGTGGACAGCGTGAAGGAAAGTGAGACTTTGCTCCTCATGCCCTCAGGGTCTCATTCATTTACGTCACAATACCACACCGGCCGAAAACAATTCTCAGCGAAAATATAATTTGTTTTAGTTGAAGACGCGTATCTACAAAGTTAATACATCGTAAAAACATCCAGAGACTCGGACAAGAAAAAAGAGGGTGCTAGAGAGTGCAACTCACTTTTCGAGTGGGTCTCCGTCAGAAACGAAAGCAGAGAATTGAACAAAGAATCGCGCTGGTCTGACTGACCTTCATTTCACAAACTTCACCAAAGAGCACAAGTCAACAATAATCTCTCCTCTGCGAAGCAACTGATGGTGGATTTCTCTCGCCCTATTTTAACGTTTAGTGGTTAGGTGTCAATGAAATGAAATTTGCTGCTGAAAATAAAGTTTTATTCTAGCGCCGTTTATTATCATTTACCCTAAGATGCCGAAGTGCCGCGATTGAGTTTTGGTCGTTATTTATTATCTAAATTTTGCCTGCTCTATTATTAATTCGTATGCCGTTATTTAAAATCAGTGCCGAATAGAGTTCGCCTTCAAGTTTCGCCAAAGGGATTAGATCTTGAGCGACTTTGTAAATAAATATTTCATTTCAGTTAAATTTTGGATCCTTTTAATTTTAATGAAAATAACGGACAAATTTTCGCATTTCGAAACGAAAAAGGAAATTAGCGAAAAAAATTTTTTTTTATCCTATAAAGTAAAATTAAATATTAGCTGGAAAAACTTGGATTTGATTTTAAGTTTTAATTTATGCTGCTAGCCGCGATGTTTATCCGCATAATAATGAAAATTTGCCGGAATAATAATTTGGACCTATTTCCCTAGAGACGTTTCAGCTGTCGTGACGGGAATGGATACTTTACATCAGGTTTCCCACAAAAGACTGGAACTAGCCAAATGCGTTGTTTAAACGAACAAGATGAATCTTCCAGTCCTTTATGAGAAAGCCGATTTTAAAGTATCAATTGAAGTCACTGCCGAGAAATTAGCTGAAAATTTAAAGAAGACACTTAGCGAAATCTATGCTCATGATAAAAGTTGTTTATATATTTATGCCACGGTATGATTTAGGCACAACCCAGTTTCCTACAACCGAACCTAAAGCATGAAGGTCAAATTAACTTGATTTATCACACAAGCCAAGGAAATCTATTCTATGTCCCTATAAAAAAGGGAAATAGAGAAGACTTCCACAGCAGTCTGATTAATCAAGTTAATTCAATCGTAATAATTTTCTCCTAAATGTAAATACGGTTTAGTTATCTTAGTTTCCGAAGGCTTAAATAATATCAAAGAGAAGCTAGTCTTCAACATCAACACCCAAGTTTGTTTGACTGTTGTTTCCAGTTGACACAAAAACAACAGACAAACAAACAACAGATGTTGATGTAGTAATACCTTAGTTTTGATCATTTTTAGATAATTCAGGTAGGAAATATGAGAATGAAATGATAATTACGAGAATAATTGAATCCTAAATTAAAATGCTTTAGTTATCTTGCTTTCCGAAGGTTTAAATAGTATCAAAGAGACCTTAGTCTTTAATATCAACAGCCAAGTTTGTTTGCCTGTTGTTTCCAGTTGACACAAAAAAAACAGACAAAAAAACAACAGATGTTGATGTAGTAAAACCTTAGTTTTGATCATTTTTAGATAATTCAGGTAGGAAATATGAGTCAGAATGAAATTATAATCAAGATACTAAATAATTGATTTGTATATGATTTTTATTCTATCCGATGGTTTGAACGGTTACTTATTATTAGGCCTAAGCAAGCTTGAGATAGATGCGAAATTTTTAGGTTTAGAAGAGAACTCCATTACCAGTTACCCCCCATTAGAGAGATTCTGTATGACTATCAGCTCAATTTGATGTCATTTGTGAAAATCCACCCACACCACACCAGTGAAATTCAGTGTCCAGTCCTCTGTCCTCGAATCCTCCATCGACTCACCTACTTCGTTAGTGGCACAATGTTAGCACTCCCGTTTTTCATCCTACCGCAGTGGAACATTCCCAGACATATTGTTTGCAGACAAGCACCTTACTGCTTTTGTTTTTTTTCGAAAAAAGTGTGGGTAATATTATGACAAAATGAATGAAGGCCCAAGAACATAAGAAGCAAACTCTCACCTTCCTCCACACTGTCTTCCCCACTTGGGAACAAACAGCCAAATCTTCCAAGTGCCCAACTGCCCCCAGCATGAATTACAGGATCAGATAAAGTTTCCCAGGATTTCTCAGTTGGAATATCTCAGAGGACGTCAGAATTCACACCTTCTCAGAGGCAGAGCTTCCACAGCCCAGCAGGGACGAGGTTGGCTAGATTTAAACATGACCTTGCCCAAGTGATGGGCTCCTAAACTTGTGCGTGTGCCACCTGAGGTCTGAAATTAAATAAGAACTTAAAAAAAAAATAATGAGAAGTTAATGGCCTAAGAAAACAACCGATAATTCTTGACGACAACACTGGTTTCCCCGAGAAATGACCCAGAAAAAAGAATAAGTCAAGAAATTCTATACTAATGATGTGTCACTACCCAGATGTGGATAGTGCTTCTAATTCCGCGTAATGCCACAAGGAAGATGGACTACAACCAATCAGAAGCCCTACCTAGGCCTGGGTAGTGACATGTCATCACTATGGAACGTTTTTTTACCTATCCCTTATTCCAGCTTATTTCGCGGGGAAACCAGTGGTAGCGTCATGAAATCTCAGCTGTTTTCAAAGCCTTAGCTAATGCAAGCCTAACAACAAATATCATTAATTAACATTAAAGCAACTAATGCAAGCTCATTAGCGTATTACACAAAAATAGATATTTCTTGGTACCACAAACGTCTCTGTAATGTACCTATGTAGCCAGTCAACAATTGCTCTGTTTATATGAGTAAAAAATGGAAATAAAGAGAATGCCACGGAGTCAATTTCTAAAAGTAACTATGGAAAATAATAATAATAAAAAAAGAATACAGAGAGTGAATGCAGCACCAAGAAAATTAATTATTAAAAAAATAATATAAATATAAGCAAAAGTCTCCAATCTGCTTTGTTCTCAAAATTTAGTAATAAAAAGTGAAATTAATTATCAGCAATTTGGAAACAACATTTTGCTGCAAGTTGCCTAGAAAAAAAAAAGCACAAGCAGACTAGAGATTGTCTTATAGACATCATGTACATGTAAACTAATGAAAAATGTACTTTGTGTTGTAATAGTTTAGATCCTACTATTGGGCCTATTTTTTTTTTACCAGCCTCACTCTTTCTTAAGAGAATTTCCTGTTGCTTTGGAGGTCTTTCTTAAAATTAAACTAAATGGACAAAATCATTTGTGCACCGATAGGACCTAACTTTGAGATCCCACCAGAGACCAAAATCAATCATCAACTTATTACTAATCAAACAAAAGTGAAACTATACCTTCTTGATACTTGGATACATACTTCTTACTGGAGAATCAGTAAGGTGAATTTGGCAATTGGTATTGCGACTTCAATAATCAAGGTCATTGTGGTTATAAAATGATGCTTTCCTATCCTATCCAAATTGTGCTTTGTAGATATAGCCTACAAAATTTAGATGCAATTCCAGCTGTAGCTTTGTGGCCACTGAAAGTTAGGGATACCCTTATAAATTTTAGCTCATAAGCTGTATTGCTACTTTCATGTCGGGAGCTTAATGATATATGCCTATCCAGTACTTAGTTCTCTTAAAGTGTATAGACCCTGAGTTTAAACATGAATGATTTAAAGGTAAAATTTTGCTAATGAGCTTGCTTCATAATGTAGAGTGTTAATTTTAGAAGTTATAACTAATACTGTATCAGTGAAATCCTGATTCTCCAAACCTCTTGATAATTTGAACCAAAACTTGTTTTCCTATCCCTGACATCACTGTCCTTTGTTTTATATTTCCCCTTGGGCTTTCTCAACACGAAAATGGCAAGAAAGGCCAAAACCCAAAACGAAGCCAGTTTTCTAAAATCTTCAATTTTACAAGAGGTTCAAAAAATCATTAGCTCCACTATGTTAATATAGCCCAGGAAGCGCAACAATTCCTATGCAAAAGTAGAGTACGGATAGAAGGTGGACCTGTAGAAAGAACTATACTGTGTGGCTTTTACTTTGATGAAAGGAATAACATTTAAGTAAACCTAAATATTCCTGCCTGTATGATTTATTTTTGCTGTGATCTGGTTGTGATGCGTCCTGTGCCTTAAAGATACAAGCAACATTGTGCTGTCAAGTGATCTTAGAAACTGAAAGTCAGTGAATGGCCAATGAAATGATAGTCCCAGACAATAAATTAATATGAGAACACTTAGTCCACCCCCACCTTTACTGGCAGCACAATGTTAATAACTGTATAACATGTAAAATCTCCATTAAGCCCCACCCACCCCACCCCCAAACCATTTCTTAAAGACTAATTTTGTAACCTGATTCTCTTACATGACATCCTCCACAACTTACCTGAAATGCCATTCCATTGCAAGATTGCAGGTTGGATCAAAAATAACACTTTTCCCCTATTTTTTCCCTAAAAATTGATATAAGAATCCCTTCTTCATTCCCGTAATCTAACCCCCCCCCCCCCCCCCCCACCTCAAAATCCTTTAAACCTCTATAAAGTAGATGGGAGCTTAATTGAGCTTTTACAGTTTTATGCACAAAATAATCTATAAAATTGATAACCACACTCACCTGACTGCTGGCACTATAAAATCATAACCTCACAAGCACTATTATTAATTTTTAGCAACATTTCCTTTGAGCAGTGAAGCACCAGACCCAAGGGTAGTTAACTTTGAAACATTTTGGAGTGGGATGTGCCAGCCGGTGCACCCTGAAACCCCTAGCTGATACCAGACTTAAGCGTTCAACTTAGTTTTGCTTAACCCTACAGTATATTAGACCAAATTGGTCTAAAAGCTAATTTTTAAAAGCATTCTTCTCAAGTGATTGAATGACATACTGTGTAGCAGATTTTGATAAAATTGCTAATTCCTGAGGAAAATGTCTTTTATAACCACTTACTATAATTAGTCTTGGATAGAGCTTTTCACTGACTTTGTCTGACACAAAGTTTTAGGAATCCCTTTTCTTCCCTGAAGTATAATTAAATATAATAGACCTCTGTATACTACTGAAACTACACACTACTAAAAGGAATCTTGCATTTGAACTCAATAATTATTAATATGAAATTACATGTAGTGTACTTAATAAGCATCCACACTCATTTTCAAATTAATTTGTCGCCATGAAATTTTTGGAACAAAATACTAAGCTGAAAAAACTAAAGACGATAAACTTACTAAATTTAGGAAAACTTTGATAAGTTGATCGCTGTATGGTTAAAAATAAAACTGGACGAAGACTTATTTACATAGGCAAATTATGTCAAAATTTCAATCTCAAAATTTTGTAAGTGATGCTTATTTTGCACAAATATGGTGGCACACACACTGTATAATTATATCATTAATATTGCAATACTGCAGATACCTTAGTATTCCCTCCAACAGTGAATTAAAGAATCCCGCCTAATTAAAAATACCCTTATTGATTTCACTACATATTGCAGAGGAAAAATGTGCTCAAGATACTAGCTGATTTTTGATCGGACCAAATTAGGCTTTCTTTGTATGTACAAAGCTAAGTCATTTGAAAACTACTGGTATAGTTAAAATGAAAAATATTGCAAGTGAATTGGCTTACTCTTGTTAGGAATACCAAGGAACTGTAAATATGCATGAGGCTCCTATTTGTTGAAACGGTCAATCTTCTTCAGTTTTTGTTTTTGTTGTTGTTGTTGTTGTTGTTTTTCAATGCCAAATTAAATGAATTTGTCCAATTGCTGCTGAATGGGGGTTGTGGAACAACAGCTGGGTGAAAAACCTCCCCGTACGTCCACTTGCTCCTAGGAGGAAAACTCCCGGGCCAGCTGTACCCCGCATTCAATGACCTCCCAGGCTGGGTCAGAAATATTCTTAAACCAAGTACCTGCTTTGAGGTATGGTACTGGCTGTACCTGTTAGCATTAATAATTATGATTCTATAAATAATCAACCAGGTATTCAATGCAAGTTGACTTTGATGGTACCATCACCTAGTTATACCAGCCTCATCACTCTTGGCTTTTGAACTCCTCCATTTAGCTACTGATGAGTTGTGGACATGCCAAATTGGTTATTCTTCTGTACCTAAGGAAAAAGAATTGGAAACTCATTTGTGACTCAAATGATGCCTTTGGGTTGTAGGTATTTAAAGGGATAGAGACAAGCAAGGGATGTACCAATAGTATGATGATTAAGATCTAGTCATTTAACCAATCTCACAAAATAAATGTAAACAATGACCTTATAGCATCACAAGTACACTCTGAAATAATGCACCTATCAATATTAAGCCCCAGGGTGGGGGGGGGGGGGGGGGCAGGCAGACCCAGGGGAATTTGACATTTTAATGGAAGCCAGAGTCAAATTCCCCACCCCCAGGCACCTACTAAATGTCAATTTCCCACCTCTGGGGTAACTTTTTCTAACAGAGTCAGGTTGGAAAGGTTGGAAAAGGATATGTCTTTTACAACCTCACATAGTGTTCACCGCAACACAAGAGAAGCAGTGCCAGAAAATATCATCCTCTGCAGGGCATAATAAAGGTGGCCAAGATGCGCTAACACAAACTTGATGGTACCACACCTTTCACCTTTCTTTCGCTCATGTTGTCTTGTTACTTTCAAGAAAAGCAGAGGTCATTTACCTCTGGTGACTTCTGGGTATTACCAAGATGGCAGGTCACTCATTTCCAGTTTCTCTCGGTCTCCCAAGATGGCGGCCATGTCAAATTCCCGACCCTGGGGCAACGCTGAAATGTCAAAATCCCTACCCAGGGGAAGGCATGCTCAGTCAATTTCCTGTGGGTAGCCCGCCCCCCCCCCCCCCCCACCCTGGGGCTTAACATTGATAGGTGCATAAGACTACAAGCCTTATACTGCAATGACAAGGATGTCTAAGATAACAAGCTAGGGTGACTAGAATAACTGGGGTGTCTAGGGTGACTAAGATAACTGAAATGACCAGGGTAACTGGCATTACTAAGATGACTAGGGTGACTTGGATGACTAAGACGACAAGGTTGACTGGGATGACTAGGGTTATTAAGATAAGCAGGCTAACTGGGTTGACTAGGATGACTGCCAAGATGATAAGGATGACAACAGTGAATGGGTTGACTGTGATGATAATGATAACTAGAATGGCTGGGATGACTGGGTGCAGGCTTGGATGACTGGATTGACTGGGGTGACTACGATTGCTGTGATGACTAAGACAACAAGGTTGACTGGGATGACTGGGGTGACTGGGATGATTAGGATGACAACAGTGAATGGGTTGACTGTGGTGATAAGGATGACTAGGATGGCTGGGATGACTTGAATGGCTGGAATGACTGGGATGCAGGTTTGGATGACTGGTTTGACAAGGAAGACTAGGATTGCTGGGATGACTAAAACACAAAGGTTTTTTGGATGACTGGGATGACAACAGTGAATGAGTTGACTGTGATCACAAGGACGACTAGAATGGCTGGGATGACTGGAATGTAGGTTTAGATGACTGGGATGACTAAGATTACTGGGATGACTAGGATGACAAGGTTGACTGGGATAATAATTAGGATGACAACAGTGAATGGGTTAACTGAGCAGATAAGGATGACTAGAATGGCTGGGATGACTAAGATGCAGGTTTGGTTGACTGAAATTACTGGGATGACTAGGATTACTGGGATGATTAAGACTACAAAATTGACTGGGATGACTAGAATGGCAACAGTGAATGGGTTGACTGTGATGATAAGGATAAATAGAATGGCTGGGATGACTGGGATAACTTTTAAAGATGGAAAGGGATAAGAGTCCAGGGTGACTGGGGTGACAGGAATGACCCGAGTGACTGGAATAACTATTATTAATGGAATGGCTAGCATGACTGGGATAACTAGGATGACTAGGAAGACTAGGGTGACTGTGATGAATGGGATGAAAAGGATGACCAGGGTGGTTGGCATGACTGGGATGGTTTCAATGACTGAAATGACTGTGATGACTAGAATGGCTATGATGACTATGATAACTGGAATGACTAGGATTACTGGGTTGCCTTGGATCACTAGCATGACTGTGATGACTGGGGTGACTGGGATGAGTGTGATTATTTGGGTGACTAGGGTGACTAGGATAGCTAGGGTGACTAGGGTGACTAGGATGACTGGGTGAGTGGGATAAAGTGCAAGTTGGATGACTAGAGTGACTTGGGTGACTAGCTCGGGGACTAAGAAGCCTAGAAGACAAGAATGACTTGGATAACTAGGATGCCTGGAATTACTGACAGAGCTGTAAAACTGTCCAAGGTGTGAACCCAGCCCTGAGTCATTTAGTAAGTAGGATGAGCATGATCATCCAGGTGATCGTAGTCCTGAATAGGGCTGTTGTTGCTGACATTGATTGACCTTTCAATTGCGGCAGACATCTTCAGAGTCAAAGTTGGTTGTATTGCATCAGTTGGTAATATTAAAATCTGGTATATGGAGGAGAACAAAACAGATGCACCCTCTTTACAAGACACATTAACATGTGAATATTAACCTTGTACGTCAGCAAACAAAGTCACCACTGACAGCCGCTCTCAGCCCATTTTGAGCTTACTGTGCCGACCCAACCCATGATGTGAATGGTATGATGTGTTGTGTGAAGGTTGACCACACCACCAGGGTCTACGTTCCCTACTCTTTCAAAACAGTGGCGTAGGTTCTTTTACCGCCCACAAGAACCACATATGTTAAGTGCTGTGAGAAGGGACCTATGTTTTTTCATCCTTATCCAGAAGACAATAGAAAGCCTACCATTAATTTTGCAGATGTCATTACAAAGGCAGGACTTTCTTCTCAGTTATTTAAAGACCCTGACTGTTGGTCCGGCCGAGTTCAAACCTGCAACCTTCCACTCGGCAGACGTTGCGTTCTCCCAACCTAGCTAACCAGGCAGTGGTTAGTGCGATGAGATAACTGAGATGACTGGGGTAACTAGGATAACAAGAATGACTAGGATGACTAGGGTAATGAAATAACTGAGATAACTTGGGTGAAAAAATGAGGGGGTGCGACTATGGTTTTTGTCAAAAATTTTCATTTTTCATTTTTGGCAAAATCAGCCAGCAAAATGTGTTTGACAATATTCTAGAAAGAAAAAAAGCGTTTTGGACCATAAATAACAGAAAGTTAAAAAAGTCGAAGAATTGCGATTTTTCCTATTAAAGGGGCTAGTCCATAGTTCAGGTCAAAAATTTGGAAATTTTTATCTTTTTATTATTAGAAAAATCAGCCAGCAACATCTGTTTGATGATATTCTAGAAAGCAAAAAGAGGTTTTTAGACTCTAAAATCAGAAAGTTAAAAAAGTCGAAGAATTTCGATTTTTCCAAAGGAGTTAGTCCAAGGTTTTGGTCACAAATTTGAAATTTTTTCCATACTAGTCTTTTACTTTTGGCAAAATCAGCCAGCAAGTTAAAAAAGTCGAAGAATCAGAATTTTTCCAAAGGATTTAGTCCATGGGTTTGGCAAAAAATAGAGATTTTTCATTTTTTATTGACGTCATTCTAAAAAGGAAAAAGGCACTTTTAGACTCTAAAATCACAAAGTTAAAAAAGTTGAAAATTTGGTATTATTCCATTAAAGGTCCATAATTATAGTTTTGGTCAAAAATTTGAATTTTTCCATCTTTAATTTAACCCATTCGCTCCTGGAGATTTTGCCAAAAAACATGTTTTGAAGCTGGTCGAGTGGTTTTCTGGTCACCGTCATGCTATAAAGAGCTAAAACTTACCACAAACCCGTTTACAGGTCGTACACTTCACGGCCTTCTGATCCAGATGCAAAATATCAGCTTGCGAAGTTCAGGCATGCACAGAAAGCATGGGTCTAAAAGTGACACAGCAGTCTTGACTTTTACTTTTCCCTTTCTCTCCTCCCCTCTTTTTTTGATTTTCTTGCTCATTTGTTTTTTCTCTTGCTGGGCATTTAGTAGGCTTCATTTTGATGGGAAGAGTTTTTAGGAAAGCTTTTAGGATCTTAGGATTAGGTGAAAGGAAAGGTACGTGGGTAATGGAACAAGATTTTCATGGAGATTTACAGGTCAATCTTGCATGGTTTTTTGACGTTTTCTCCGGTGTCCTTGACTGAATTGTGCCCATTCTGGTATGGTTTGAAAGATCTCTTCACTCTGCACAAGTTAGCAGACAAAGTTGGCCTTGACCGTTAAAACTGATGACGTCACGAGGTTTAGAAAGGACGTGGATCCGCATGGGCGGTTACAGGCAGTCCAGGGGCGAATGGGTTAAAAAGAAAAATAGGCCAGGCAAATGTGTTTGATGATATTCTAGAAAGGAAATAAGTCTTTTAAGACTATAAAAATAGAAATTTAACAAAATTCAAAAAGCTGGGATTTTGGTCAAAGACTTAAAAATTTTTTCATCTTTTTAGTTCTGGCAAAATCAGACAAGAAAATGTGTTTGAAGATATTCTGGGAAGGAAAAAAGCTTTTTTAGACTCTAAAATCAGAAAAGTTGAAGAATCAGGATTTTTCCAAAGGAGTGAAATGAAATTTTTCCATCTCTTATTTTTGGCAAAATCAGCCGGCACAATGTGTTTGATGCTATTCTAGAAAGCAAAAAAGTGTTTTAGAGTATAAAAAGAGAAAATTAAAAAAGTCCAAAACCTTGTTAAAAAATGTGAAATTTTCCATCATTTTTATTATTGGCAAAATCAGACAGGAAAATATGTTTGAAGATATTCTAGGAAGGAAAAAAGTTTCTCTAGACTATAAAATCAGAAAGTTAAAAAAGTTGAAAAATCATGATTTTTCCAAAGGAGTTAGGCCCGGTTCAGACGCCGAACTTTTCATGAGCCAAACCCAATACATTGAATTAAGTAAATGAAAAGTTCGGCATCTGAATCAATTAGGAACGCCTGTTTCAATTTGGAACAGCTCAGCCATTCTTTTCGCCTGGCCTGGCCGGGAATTTCGCCTTTGGAGCGACTTTGGAACGGCTTTGATTCAGATGCCGAACTTTTCATGTACCGAACCTAATGCATAAATTATTATAAAGTATTTTGTAATTAGTTTGATCGAAATGAGCATTTTTCTCCTTTCGAATTTAGTTCGGCTGGAATTAAGACCGGAGTCTGAATCAATTCAGCTGGTCTAAATAATTTGGGTCGGCCTTAATTCGAATTAGGTTCGGCTCATGAAAAGTCTGGCATCTGAACCGGGCCTAGTAAGTCCATGGTTTGGGTAAAAAATTGAAAATTTTCCATCTTTTTTATTATTGGCATAATCAGCCATCAAAATGTGTTTGACAATGTTCTAGAAAGAAAAAAAGCGCTTTTAGGTTCTAAAATGAAAAAGATACCTGCCTACAACAACAAGGTGTTCGCACCGTCTTTAAATCTGACACAACTCTTTGGTCTTACTTAGTACGACCGAAAGACGCCCTAGAACCAGGCAAACAAGAAGGTGTTGTATACAGAATTCCATGTGAATGCGGCAAAGTATATATAGGCGAAACAGGGAGAGCAATGCAAGACAGGATAAAAGAACATGACAGAGATATACGGCTTGCTCATACACAAACCTCCGCAGTTTCAGAGCACGCAAACGAAACGGGTCATCCTCCTTTATGGAATCAAGTCAAGTTTATCGATCGTGACCCTCACCGATACACACGTAGGGTCAAAGAGGCTATCCAAATAAGACTTCATTCTAATAACATCAATAGAGACAACGGAATCGAAATTCCTGAAGCATGGATGCCTACGATCAGAAAGCATAACAGCCATTCAACTACAAAGCAGACCCGTGAGGGAACATCATCTGCTAATCGGAATAATAAGGATCAAAATACACCAATCACAGCGAACCAACGTGCATAAATAGCTACACGTAAACAATCGACCTCATCGCCTGATGAAGACTAGCAGTATTGCAGTCGAAACGTCGCGATCAATATCTCAAAGCGATTCTATCGTGAGACAAACGAATAAACGTTCATTCCGATAAAAAAGTCGAAGAATCATGTATTAATTTTTGGAAAAATCAGAACAGAAAATGTGTTTGAAGATATTTTAGAAAGGAAAAGAGCTTTTTTAGATTCTAAAATCAGAAAGTTAAACAAGTCGAAGAATCAGGATTTTTCCAATGGTTTTGGTAAAAAAATTGAAATGTTTCCATCTTTTTTATTATTGGCAAAATCAGCCAGCAAAATGTGTTTGACAATGTTCTAGAAAGAAAAACAGCATTTTTAGAACTCTAAAATCAGAAAGTTAAAAAAGTCGAAGAATCAGGACTTTTCCAAAGGGGTTAGGATATGGTTTTGGTCAAAAAATGGAAAATTTTCAATCTTTTTTATTATTGGCAAAATCAGCCAGCAAAATGTGTTTGATGATGTTCTACAATGAAAAAAAGTGCTATTAGACTCTAAAATCAGAAAGTTAAATAACTCATAAAAACAGGATTTTTCCAAAGGGGTTAGTCAATGGTTTTGGTCAAAAATTTGAAATTTTTCCATCTTTTTTATTATTGGTAAAATCAGCCAGCAGCTTTTAGGCTCTAAAATCAGAAAGTTAGAAAAGTCGAAGAATCAGGATTTTTCCAGTGGGGTTAGTCCATTGTTTTGGTAAAAATGGAAATTTTTTCATCTTTTTATTTTTGGCAAAATCAGCCGGCAAAATGTGTTTGACGTTATTCTAGAGAGTAAAAAAGTGTTTTAGAGTATAAAAAACACCAAGTTAAAAAAGTTCAAAAACTGGGATTTTTCCAAAGGGGTTAGTCCATGGTTTTTGTCAAAAATTTGAAATTTTTTCCATCTTTTTAGTTTTGGCAAAATCAGACAGGAAAATGTGTTTGAAGATATTCTAGGAAGGAAAAAAGCGTCTTAGACTATAAAATCAGAAAGATAAAAAAGTCGAAGAATCAGGATTTTTCCAAAGGGGTTAGTCCATGGTTTGGGTAAAAAATTAAAATTTTTCCATCTTTTAATTTCTGGCAAAATCAGACATGGGTGAAATTTGCCACTACTTGTGAAAGATAACGAAAAAACTACACACTTCTCATTAGCTAGCAATTTGAAGTATATTTGTTTCTTCTCATGTGGGTTTGTTTATCTACAAAATCAAGGAAACTACATGTACAAGTGATTTTCATGTTTGGGCAAAGGAAAGGTCATGATTGAATGCACGGCCAAAACCCAGAGACTCCAATTAAATAGCATACTAATGTCAAGCTTAAAGAAAACTTTCTGAAAGAAACTTAAAATTATGCAAAGTCTAATGCCCATTTTCTTCAGTCTTCTAGGTAATGCTACACAAAAAAATGGTTTAGTGCTGGATGTGTAATTTAGTAATAATTTAGTAATTTTCAGTTATTTATGCCAATAATTACCACTTCACTGATTCTCACTATGTGATTCTTATAGCCAGGAAACAAGATGCAACTGGTAACTTACTTTTGAGCATTAAGTAGGATGACCAAGGTGACTGGGATAACTAGGACAACTAGGGTGACTATGGTGACTTGAATGACTGGGATTACAAGGATGACTGGATGGCTTGGATGACTGGAATGATTTGGACAACTAAGGACGACTTAAGGGTTCATGACTAATATTAATGAGGATAACAAGGGTGACTGTGATTACTACAATGACTGAGATGACTGGGGTGGCTAGGATGACCAGGATCACAGGCATTGCAATGATGAGTTTGGTGACTAGGATGACTAGGGTGGGTAGGATAAGGTGAATGATTCTATGACTGGGATACATACAATGATAGGAATGACTGGGATACCTGACCACTAGGATGACAAGGGTGACTATGATGAACCTGAGATATCAAAGTACGATACAAATGTAACTGGGTTGACTGAGATGACTAAGACTAGGTTTATCCCCTCCCAGACACCCCAGTCACAGAACAAAGTGTCTCATACTAGTTTAGAACATTAAAAGAAAACGTTTGATACCTGAAATGCTTGAAACCACTAATGGGACATTGCCATCTTCAGCTGTCACTGTTGATGTCATTCCTTTAATCATACAAATGTTTTGATATCCAACTTGAGATGGGCAGAGAAATTTCCAAAACATTCCCAGATAGGAGGGGATCTATAAAATGGGCAGAAATGTAAGAGATAAATAAAAAAAAATTCAAAATGCCAAGTAGAAAGGAAGAATAATAGAGGGGGACATGGGGGTTTACGGTATTGCGGTATTGGGCTTTTTTTCACGTGGTATTTCAATAATTTTAATTTTAATTTTAACATGCGGTATTGTGGTATTGTGGTATCATCTATCTTACTGGTGCAACGTGTGAGACAGTCGAGATAGTTGACCCCTGAGAGACTGACGTGCTAGACTAGACTCACTTATCAAAACTCGCACTAGATGTGCGTGGAAAGAGTTTTGGTTGGTTTGTTTTTCGCGCTTTCAAGAGTTATTTTTATTGGAGTTAATTAGTTGTTGGGTTGACCTACCAAAAGGTTGAACAAATATAGTTTACATTTCAGTGAAAATGTGTGAAAAATTTGCGAACTACCAAACAACAAAAAAAACATGGACATCTGGTACACAAATGCCTCACACAATTAAATGCGCTAGATGGAAGCAACCAATAAGTATGTGGAACCGATTATAAATGACGCGGTATCGGTATTTAGACGATTTTCGACACGGTATTTCCGTATTAATTTTGTCATTTTTCCTTACGGTATTGCGGTATTGGGTACCCCCCAATGTCCCCCTCACAATAGTTTCCGTACCTTTAAATGGATGCGCTTTTTTGCAAAAATTGATGTTTCCTAGCATATTAAATAAATGAAGCCTTGCTTTGATCTATTAATTACTGACAAATCACAAACCCAAACAAACACCAGAAATATTTCTGGAACATGTGTCATAAGACAAAAAAGACAATCAAGCATGAGAAAAACTAAACCGCAAGCAAAGACGATTTTGCTTTTCATGATCAGTACAGATTTTTTATTGTCCAGACAGTACTGGCTATAGTTGTTCAAAAGCAGGATAGCACTATTCAGTGGATGAATATTAGGGAAACCAATAATGCATTATTCAGTGGATAGAGATTAACTTTATCTAGTGGATAGTGCTTAAACAAAATAGAGAAATGCACCCATAGATAATTTTCACCTGTGGACAATAATAATTGACATACACACGTATTTAATGAGATTTCTGGCAAATTTTGCAGAAGAAGAGTTAAGTTCCCAGATTTTTCCAGATTTACTTGAATTTTTGCGTTCCATGACAGTGAAAATATCTGGAACTTTAAAGCCATAATCTCACAATTCCACAAACAATTTAGAAACAACAAGTCTAGGTTACCATTGTTTTAAGTGTTGGAATAGGCCACTGCAAAAAATAGCACAATAATTATTGTCAAAATTGTCCTTTAGGTAGTACTTACTCTTCAAAGTAACAACTGTCAGTGACTTATTAAGCATCTAATCTGTTGATCCATTACACTTCAGACTTACGACTGCAACAAAACAATGATGTAAATTAAGAAGTCACAGCCATGTGTAAACTACAAAGAGATTAAAAAATAATGGGGGTGGTGGAAGAATGGAATAAGGGAACTGACTGGTCAGCTAAAGTCCTAAACTTTGCCGCAACATGTTAAAGGGTTCAATCTCCCAGCCAAACCAACACTTGTTGGCTCTTCAGATCTGTTTAGAAAGTATAGTTACTATATAACTGGCTCTCTGCATGTACTCTAGACAGAAAGCCTTCTTGATGCTATCAACAGCAAACAATGCTTGGAGATGAGGATTGGAGAAATTTAAAAGTGGCCTTAGAAGTAACTGAGGAGTTCTTTCCTTTTTTCTAACATCTGCAAATGGTTAGACATTCTAGTCTTCTCAGATGAAGATAAAAACTGTAGGCCCCAGGCAGTAACAAGCACTTCAACCAATCTGACTCTTGTTGGGCAAAAAAAGAGCAATTCACTGGCAGACTAGATACCTCGGCCTCCAGTAGTGACCAGCCCTGGCCCCAGTTGTTGAAAAGGTGGATAACGCTATCCACTGGATAACTTTCTATCCACTGGATTCCGTAATAATATTGATTTCCCTAACACTTATCCACTGGATAGCAATTTATCTGGCCCCAGTTGTTCAAAAGGTCAATAAATCTCTATCCAGTGGATAGTGCAATTAGTTTCCCTAATACTTATCTGCTGGATAGTGATTTATCAGGTGGATAGCGCTATCCACCTTTTGAACAACTGGGGCCTGGTGGGTAGTGGTAGTGCTATCCAATGTTTAACAATGGGGGCCTGGTGTTTATCTTTCCATATCTAAGGAATGGGTACAAAGGGAAGGGCACCTCACCTGAGGCATAAGAGTCTTTACCCCCATTTTCATTTCCATTGGGCAGGTCTGTACCTAGCCTCCCCCTTAGACATTCTTTATAGGGGTTCGTCACGCGTTATAATACCCCACCAACGTCTGCTGATTAGAGTGAAAAAAAACGTAGACCAATCACAGCAGACTTTCAGGCCTGGGAAGTGCACTTTGGACCTTGAGAAAAGATCAGAAAAAGGTGAAGACCTTACAGTTTTAGAACAAACTACTCAGTTTTAAACTCACAAGCATTTAAAGTAGAGGCTACCCTAACAATCTCATTGAACAAAAAATTACCTTGGAGGTTAAATTTGCTGAATGGAAGTCGGCTTTACTACAAAACAATAAAGTGTGAAAAAAAATTCTGCCTTTTGTTCAGTTACAAAGTAACCCTGCTGTTACATCACCCAAAGAACAACTTTATGAGCAATTAATGACATCTAATCCAGCCATTACAGAGAGAAATATACAAAAAACCAACGCTTATCTCCTAGATTCATATCCGGAGAAAACTTTTTGGTCACGTATCACACTCTACTGAGCTTGTACGTATGTATGTGGCTTGTCAACACGTTGACTTCAACAGCGCCGATTATATCTCCGATATTCTGCATGTGATCTCAAGCTGATATTTAAAAACAATGGGAAAGGAATTTATCTTTCAGTTCAGCAGAAGTTAGTGGGGCAGGAACGTGTGATGAACCCCTCAGAATGTCTGCTAGTCTGCGCCCAGAAAAACTAGCAAATAAAGGACAGAGAGAGGAAGGGGAGCATTTAGAAGGGAAAAAATAATAACATTGTGTGGCTCCAAAAATTATCAATACCTCCACCACAGAATGAATTATTCCTTAGACCCCCCACCTCTCTGGAAATTCCAGTCAAGCTTCATACATTTACTTAAAATTTTTGGGCCTTTGAGAACCCTCCACCCCCAGGGAATTCTCAGTGCCTTCAGTGGGTCAGTGGGGGGATTATGGATATTTTCTGGAGCTACACATTGTGCCTTTGGCGCTAAAATATACTCCCTACTTTCCTTCAAAAGGGGTTGCAATCTCTGCACATGTAATTGGGCATGTGACTTTTTAAAAAAATTCAAATTATAACAAAAAAACATTTGTTTGTCCAACCGTCCCTGGCTGACCCCTCTTCATCCAAGCCATTCTGACAGTAGCTAAGTCTACTGTGTAGTTTCGTTAGCTCTAAAATTGCACTGAAAGCTTAAACCGTCATATCTTACCTGTACCATGATCAAAACTTTCCATGCACGTCCAAGATCAGTGCTTTGTCACTAAAGACTTAAACCTTCTTGTTCCAAATAAAGTACCTTCTTTTTATCACATTTAAATGATACAGAAAGTAACCAGTCACTGAATTAAAAGACTAAGCTGCGTTCTGACAGAATCCGTGCTTTCATTTGAAGTTAGTTGGACAAGAGCGCCATTATCATAAGGCGCCATCTTGGTTTCCCCTGGTCTCCAAGCTCCACTCGGTAAAAACTTAGGCAGATGTTAGGGGAGGGGTGAGGTAAGGTGGTGAGGAGTTGCCAAGAAAATACGATCAGTTTTAGAGACATGTAAAAACCTCCTTTTATGTCGATTTAACGAATTTAAAGTTTCCATCATTTTTCTTTTCTCATGCCATATATCGATGTTGCTACATGTGCCGAACCTAACTGAATAAGTTCGACTTTGGAGCGACACTGGCGCGACACCTGATTCAGATGGCGTACCGTGTTTCGACAAAAGTCGACAGACTCTGTCGAACTTAACGCAATTGCCGCACCAAACTAAAACTGCCGTACTAAATTGATTAAGACGCCGCTCTTTTACAGTACTTAATTCATGACATTCATCATTTACTTCGGCACATAAGTGGAGCGGCGTCTGAACCGGGCCTAAGGATTTTAGAAAAAACAAGAGTTTCGTTATAATATTCTTGATAATAATGAATAATAATAATATATAGATTTATCCAGGGCTAAAAGCGAAGCTCTCGATAAAGCGGCGAAGGAAACGATAATGGTTAAAAAACAGCAATAGGTCTAATTAGCAAAAACAGCAATTTTGCACGTGCAGCACACTTTTTTGTACATTTCTTTGCCGTTGTTTTGCACGACTACAACTTGAAACTTTCTGCTTATACGTTTTATGGAGAAAATATCGTACGTGTTCTTGCTCATTTTTGTTTGTTTTTTTTTTTTTTTTTACTGCCGCTCATTTTCACCTTGGTGGCCGCTAGCATTTCTTATTTTCCCAACCGCCACTACAAAATGTTCATTTTGTTCGACTGGCCTGTCGCCTGCTTTCTCTTTTTCTCCGTCTCTCTCTGTATTCCAGATTTGTGGACATGACAATTAACCTAAGCTTAATACTTTAGACAACACGGATACAGAAACAATTTCCGCTTTCCGTTTTCGTCTTTGTTGGCTCTTTAGATGTCTCTGCTTTACAAGATGCGGTTGGCTATGAATTTTCCCGCCAAAATAAACTCAAGTTGCCATACCTGTATATTGATTGAGTTGTTTTACATTGGTATGCCTGTGGTGTGGACAGACGGTCGGTTAGTCGGTCGGTCGGGTGTTGAACGGTCACGTGATTACCAAATTTTCTTGGATCGGTAGATTTGCTTAGCTTTTGGGCTCCGCAAGCGCCAGCTTCGCGCGCGCGTGGAGCTCCGCTAATCATAGTATTTGGAGCTTTCTTAGCAATGCAAAGATATGACTTCTTTATCAATAGCTATTACTTACAACTTGCAGTCAATCGTGAAAATGGGAAATATCCATTGATCAAGGATAGTGAGTTGGAAGGTCAATATAACCTCATAGCACTTTCCATGCTTGCCGAGAAAATGTGTATCACACGCTCATACGCCGTAGTTTCCATACTTGCTTACTTGTGATTCTGGTCAAAAATTCCAAATATCTTTCGAGGCTACTTTTCTTTAAAAGAGACCTTGATTTTGTCGTTTGCTGCTGCTGTTTTTTCAAAAGGAAGCTTCTTAGACGATAAAATGTCATTTTACTATAGTTGAAAAATGTGCATATTTCCAAAGGGGTTAACCCCATGATTCTGGTCATAAATTCCAAATATCTTTCGAGATTTCTTTTCTGTAAAAGAGACCTTGGTTTTGTCGTTTGATGATGTTGGTTTCTCAAAAGGAGTTTTTTTTAGACGATGAAAGTGTTATTTACTATAGCGGAAACATTTGCAGATTTGTAAAGCGGTTAAACCAGGATTCTGTTCAAAAATTCCAAATATCTTTCGAGCCTACTTTTCTTTGAAAGAGACCTTGGTTTTTGTCGTTTGATGGTCTTTTTCTCTCAAAAGGAACCTTTTTGGACGAAAAAAATGTCATTTTACTATAGCAAAAAAATTTGCTTATTTCCAAAGGAGTTAAACAATTATTCTGGTCATAAATTCCAAATATCATTCGAACCTACTTTTCTGTAAAAGAGACCTTGGTTTTGGTGTTATTTGGTTACCGGGGTCTCGGACCGCGTTGCTTCAGTTTAGACATAGGGACTTTAAGATCCAACGACGCGGACGGCGACGAGAACGTCAAAAAAACAATAGGTATTATAAGCAAAACAACAGCTTTGCACGTGCATCACGTTTTTTGTACATTTCTTTACCGTTTTTGCACGACTACGACGTGAAAATGCCTATTTTCGTGTTTTATGGAGGACGTAAACAAGCAACGACGAAATTTTATTTCTCTTTCTGAGCTTGGATATGGTCCCTTGAAATTCAGCTTCAGGAGGGTTCGGCTACATTTGACAAAGTAATTGGGTACGAATAATCCCTATAAAGACTGAAAGAACGCAAATACACTTTTTTAAGCGACGTTCTCGTGGCCGTCGCGTCGTTGGATCTTAAAGTCCCTATTGTGTTTACTTTTGCGCGCCACTTGATATGAAACAAAACAGTGGCAAAAGATAAATTTCTAAATACCACAATCGCAGCTTTATTCATGACAAAACTTGCGTCCTCTGCGTACAATTTCAGAGGTTTTTAACAAGTGAAAAAACCACCAAGTTGAATGTTTTAAAAACTTCAATGTTGTCATTGCTTGGCTCCTATTAAATTGATGACTTTGCAAGTATGCATTTAAGCTACTTTTAAAATATTAGAGGACCGAAGTAAACCTTCCTTTTGTTTATTAAGTATATGTCTCTTGGGTTATGTTTATTTTTGGATTATTTAGTATACCTGATGGGTCTTTTCAATGATTATTTTTATTACTAACAGTGTTGCATTAAATATTCTTCTTTTTTCTTTAAAACCTCATTTTTAACTAGTGGGTACGCGCAAGCGTACTACGAGTTATTGCAGGGACAGGGATATGCAAATGAGTCACTCGCTCACTCGTAGTAGACGCTTTCGTAATTAATCGGGTCCGAACTCGAGAGCGCCAAGATCTATCGTTTCCAAAGAAGCACGCGCTCGCCGAAGTTCGGTGGCATCAAATTCCTCGCTGAGAGCGTGCATCGTGCGCTACAGCACGGTTAGAGGATAGAGGTTTTACCAAATTTAAGACGCGCAGGAATCTTTCAGATTAGTACGATTCAAGAGCCTTTGACTCGTCCAGGCGTTAAACTTGACGAGAAGATGAGCATTTGCTCTTCTACTCCTTCAACTTTGACGCTGGCTTGATCTCATACCTTGTAGTAATGTAGTAGGTTATGTGTATGAATGAATGTATAATAAATAAAGGCACTTCTTCTTCTTCTTCTTTATAAGGACTCCTTAAGATCACAGGGGGGAAATGGATGTGATTTTGAGCATTAGCTTTAAAATAACAGCAGAAATCGAGATAAGAAAACATAAGCTTATGTTTTGCGTCCTATTTTGCGGAGGAGTTGTATCGCATATGTTCTTTCATTGCCATGAAATGTGTTTACATTGTTTTTTACTGTCAGTAACCTGATTTCAATTAGCCTTAAATTTCATCCGATTGCTTCGAGTCGTTTTTTCAATCGGTTAAGTATGGCCACAGGGTCCAGAGGAGATGTGTTTGTCGTTAGAACATCAAAACCCGTCGAAAACCTCTCAAAAAATGGGTTATTTTGATCACGTTACAGTTTCGTTAGTCGTTTCGTTACACATTCTGTAGACCGCAAACCAAGAGACTGAGGGGTCGCAAGATCGGCTTATTTGTTTTGCTGGTTTTTTTGGTTTTTTGTTTTTAAATATATACCTAAATAACTGTTATAAATAAAGTGCAACAAACAGCAAGAAAAGTATTGTGTTTCCAGAACAAGGATAGTATATTTATAATCTGAATTTCTATCATTTCCTAAAATTTACTGTGGGAAAACCAGAGATGATAACTAATTGATTATTTTCTAAACAACGTACCCACGAGTTGACGATAGTCTTTCTTTGATTTTTTCTAGGCTGGGGAAACTCCGGGACCGGGGACGGAAATCATGCAAGGCACCCCCCGCCCCCCCCCCCCCCCTATTTCCGCGCCTTAAACAACCTCGTGGTGCGTGGAAGAGCTTGCATCAATGGTTGATCCGAACAACACCAAAGTGCTTGCAGAGGTCATCCTTTTGAGAATGAATTAATTGCATCATGGGTAAAAACGGTGGTGTGTGTAAAGGGGGCAGTGGAGGTCCCTTAGTCTGCAAAGAAAATGGTCAGTGGGTGCTTCGTGGTGATACCTCCTTTGGTGCCCAACCTACTGGGGGTCTGCCTTAAAAAGGTTCCCTGTGTTTATGCTCGTGTGAGCATGCAATTACTAGGTTGGATCAATGCAGTCATGGAAGGAGTAAAATCATAGTTTATTGTCTACCTAATTTATTTACAGTGCTTAAAGTAACTTAGCGAGTTGATGTTGTTTGGTATATGTTTTCACCCAACAACGTCCTTGTTCCGGATGAAGTGGAACTTCAGCTTAGTGGAGGAGCTAAAAGCGCGAAGCGAGCCTGAGGGGAGCCCCATAGTTAAGAAAATTTGGTTATCTAATCATCCGATAAATTTTAGTAGTCCGACCGTCCGTTCGCATCACAGGCTAACCAAGATGAAATTTCACACTATTGTGGGAGCCTGCAACCTAATATTGCACATCGATGCTGTGGTCAATTAACAGCTGTCAAGACAGGGTATCCGCTTTCCAGTATCATATGACCATATCACAGGCTCAAGTGTCGACCCATCGCGGTTATGTGTTTTTTAAGTTCTCCGCTGACAGGTTACCAGTTTCAACTGATCGCAGGCTTGACTCTAACTGGATTTCTTTGCAATGGTATGGCGCTTACTTTTTGTATCAAATTATAAATTTTTTAACGGGAGCTTCGCCTGTAGCCTTGGCTAATCTATTTAGTATAATTACATTGATGATTATCGAAAATAGAGCGCTGTGATTGGCTAGGAGCTTCGCTTTATCCCGCTATAATCACTACGCGGTGATTATAGCATTGAAGGCTAGCAGTTTTCAAAATGTTTTATGTTTCGGGGTCGGAAATTGATCAATAATATTATTTTCTCGAATAATCATCAATGTAATTATACTAAAACAATTAGTCGCCTCAAGCGACGTGAATATTGGCGAATAGTCACCTCGACTTCGTCTCGGTGACTATTCGCCGATATTCACGTCGCCTTCGGCGACTAATTGTTATTTAGTAAACTCCAACTAGTGGTCTATTATAAATGCTGCGTTCTGATTGGTTGAGCAACTACTAGGCTATATGTTATAGCCCACTAGTAGCATAAAGGGCCGGCATTGAAAACCAAAACAATAACGGCTGAATCGCGTTTTGAACTCAGGGCCCATTTGGGCTCGAGGAATAATTGTTAAGTATTAGTTATTTCCGTTGATATGTATGCACGCCTATCGACAGTGCTCAAAAGAAGGACTAGAGCGCGGTTATAACTTAGGTGATCTGATATCAACGTAAGATCTGACTTGGTATTTTGTTACTAGTTATTTTCGCACCGCACGGTATGCGCGGCACTCCTCAGATAAAATTGCCAAATGAAAAGTTCGTTACAGCATACGTTTACACTACGCACGCGTGGGCGCAGAATTTGAATCATAAACTAAAGCGTGATAACAGAAGATGTAAAGTTGCTAAGAACAAATTTGCGCGCATTCCTGCAGGAAATTACAAGCTCAAATTTCTTTTCTAGTTCCCTACTAGTTCACAATTTGTTAAACTGTGTGATTTTTTTTTCATGGATTACTTGCAGCCATTAGATTCAGAAAAAAAAAGGTACTTGAAGGAAGCATGCACGAAAAATCCTTAAAGTGAAACAACAGATATAGCATTGAACTTAATTTTAGGCAAGAGAGTACCTCATTCGCTCTTCGGTTTTAGAGTAAGTTTTGTTGACATCACCACCTCCATAGCAACAGAATAATGATGACATAAAATCTACAATTTGGAAATTTTCTCGAAATCTAACGATTATCTGTTAAAATCTTCTAGTGTGCCAAGAGTTTAGACCAAGCAGCATGTGACTGTCCTCGTTCTTTTAGACTTGAACGCCGCCTTCGATACTCTCGACTCTAGTATTTTGCTAACACGTTGAAGATCAAAGCTGGGTCTGAATGGAACTGCTCTTTTGTGGTTCTGCTCTTATCTATCTGGAAGAACAGAACGAATATCTGTTCAGGGAGCGCTTTCAAATGTATTTCATCTTCGTTATGGCGTTCTCCAGGGATCATGCCTAGGTCCCCTTTTGTTTAAAATATATTCAAGTAAAATCTTTGACATTCTCGATCGTCACCTTCCAAAAGTTCACCTTCCAAAAGTTCATTGTTATGCAGATGAATCCTAGTGTTATTTATCGTTTAAACCAAGCTGTGCTTTTAGTCAAGATGATGAGGCAATTAGATCAATGGAAACCTGTATCTCTGACGTTAAGCAGTGGATGACCTCGGACAAACTTTCGCTTAATGACGGCAAAACCGAATTTATTGTAATAGCATCACGACATCTATTAAAAAAGGTTGCTGTTTACAGTAACAGGGTAGGAGATTGAGATGTAAGCAGTGTCTGTTGTGCGGAATTTGGCTGCGTGGTTCGATGATCGACTTAGGGGGTGTTTACTTGAGAAAACTCGCACCGGCGCGAGTTTCATACCGACATGACTTTTTGATTTCGTATCGCCTTTGCATGATGACTGCGTCATTTCACATCTCGTTATTTGAAGGTACACTTCATGTTGATAAAATGCACGTATGATTCAAAATCGCAAACATTACGCATGCGCTACCCGTTCCAGTCTACCGGCAAACCGACTTCACACCGAAACGGGGTGGTCGTTTTCGCGTTTACATGATACCGTTGCGAGATTTCGTATCGGAGTGAAATTCTCGCCCCGGTGCAAGAACCGGGATGACTCGCGCCAGCATGAAATTTGTGGTGGTATCATGTAAACAAATATAGAGCCATGAGAGAGAACCGGAGTGAACTCGCTCCGGGGCGAAAGTCGCCCCGGTGTCATGTAAACACCCCCTTACTAAGGCCGTACACATAACCAAAATATGCAGTCCTGCTTTCTATCACTTGCACAAAATTAGACGCATATGGAAATACCTTTCAATGGATGCAGCTGCGAGTCTTATCCACTACTTTTGTTAGTAGCTGAATAGACTACTAAAATAGTCTACTATATGGTGTGCCTAAGTGCCATATTGACAAGTTGTAGAGAGTTCAAAACGCAGCCGCTAGACTTATCGTTATACAGGGCAAATTTTGCCTTATTGCCCCAGTGCTCCACCAGCTGCATTGGCTTCCTGTCTCATTTTATACAAATTTTAAGAATTTACTTTTAACTTTCAAAGCCATTCATGAATTAGCACCTTCCTATATCAATGATCTTGTTAAAATTAAGCCTTTAAACTCAAGATATAGACTGCGATCTAAAGACGGAATACTGCTGTCTCACCGAAATTTAAAACTTTAACAACCCTCGGCGACCGTGTTTCGTTGCATTGCGTTGTTTCGGCGCCTATTAAACTCTGGAACGATTTACTTCTGGAAATTAGAATGGCCAAATCTGTTGACACTTTAAAAAAAATTTTGGAGACGAATCTTTTTAGTACGGCTTTTCATTCTTAGTTAGGTTTACTTAATACCTGTACACAACTATGTCATTTTTATTTATTTTTTAATTAGCAAAACTTTCAAATACGTGCATTTTAGTAAGGCTTTTTAATATTTTACATAACACATGATGTAACTCCAATTTATTATTTAGTTATTTTTATTCTATGTATTGTTCTAATGCGCAGTTGATCATCTCGTCATGAAAACTGCGGAATATAAATTCTTTATTGAGGCCCTGTTAGGGGGGGTGCCCATGTCCCCCGTCTGAATTTCGCAGCCAGCTATGTCGCAATTTCGAAACATTCTCGTGTCGCCTGTCGGAATTTCAATAATAATTTTTTAGCTCGTTGCCAGTCTGACAATCCGCATTCGCTGCAACGACGCTAACGGAACATACGGCCTCTATCTTTAGTACTTTTAAGCCCAGGGTTTTAAGACCTTTATAAATTTTTGATATTCATTCAGACTACTAACCCAATAGTAATTGAAGTCAATAAAATTCCATTTAGGAAACTATACAAGTGTAGAGATATTTTTAAAATGGCTTGGCGTGAATCGAGGCCTAATCTGGCAAAACACTCGAGCTATCATAACGTTTCTAGAATTCTGGTAGTGCAAGAGTCAAATGTTTCTTCCGAGTTAAAATCTGATTTAGTTGTCAGACTGTGCTTTTCCGTAACTGTAACAACCCAGGAGGAAGGACATTATCAACCATTCATCATCTGTAAGGCATACGTTTACAAGAAGTCTGTGAAAAATGAACTAAAGGTCCAGACGATTTGGGCGGATGACAGTTCTCCCGGATATTGTGCGAAGTGGCATTCCTCCAAAGACGACGTCTGCTGGGTTTTCATCATCATCAGAGTCGAGGTAAAGAAAGGATTCATAAAAGGCGAGGCCTTAAGATTACTCAGAACAAACTCTTCTGAGAAAACGTTCGAAGAGAACATAACTAATTTCAAGCGAAGACTCCGTATGAGGGGTTATAGAGATAAAGTGATAGATAAACACCTATCAGAAGTCAAGCATCACGAAAGAATGTCGGCTTTGCAAAACAAAACAAAAACGCACAAGAAACTACTACCATTCGTGAC